>LPNX010332747.1:580344-684903 GCA_001517045.1 Pseudotsuga menziesii
AGTGGATTTCTCACTTTCACACCATCCACCAAACCCTGGAACAACTGAGTTCACTGGTGGTTTGAAATCCAAATTCATCTTTTGATCACAAAATCCAGTGTTCTGCCCCAGAGATTGAGCAGTATATGTATTGGACTGAGTATTTAATAGAGGATTTGAAATGGTTCCAAAATCTTGATTATGATTTTTCCAGTCTTTCTTTATAATCTGATTCATACCCTGTCTAAGACCAGTATTCATATTACCAAGAATTGGAATATTAGGTCTTCTATTGTCAGATGGCACAACTTCGCTTATGTTCCCAGTTCTATTGTTCATTGCACTAATAGAGGACAAAGAGAGATCATTTCTTGGGATAAGATTATGAGATCTAGGCCCTACAAGAGAATTAACTGGAGGAACATAAATGTCCATTGACATACAATCAACATTTGAGGCACTTAAAAGGATTTCCCTTACATTCTGCACACCAAAACCTGTACTACTTAGAGGGCCACCCACTGAACGTGCATTTGTTGGTAAAACTGACACTGCGGCACCATTACCCCAGTTTTCACTATTTCCATTTGTATTAGGTAGTTGAGAAGAAATTACCATGTTAATATCACTTGCCCCCGATCTTTGACTAATAGTTCTTTCAGTGGTTAAGGTGGTCAAACCCCTTCCATGCTTCTGCTAGTGTTGTTGCATCAATTGCAACACCAAAGCATTATTTGTTGAATGCACTGAGATGTTGCCACTACTACCTCCACCCAGGCCAATAAGGGAACTATTTGTAGCTGTCAATTGCCGATGCATCGTGCGAAATCCTGCAGGATCATCCACAGGAGCACCTATATCTCCAAGTCTAGCAATTTGTTGTTTTTGCTGTAACTGATATAGTTCAAGTCCAGTTGATAAACAAGGAAATGCATTCATTGGATTGTTAACAGCTGCAATTCCTTGTGCTCTTCCAATGCTTTTATTATAGCCTAGGCCTGGAAGAGAGGAAAATTGGAGCATTCCAAAGGAATTCACACCTGGTAAACCCAAGCCTACTGAACCATTTAATCTACCCAGAACTCCTGCTTGCAATGATTCAAGAGCACGAGCAGACAGGTGACCATATTGAGCAAGAACTTGCAAATCACCAATTCCATATACTTGGCAAAGAGAACCAAATGAATATTCCCTACCTCCTCCAAATTCATTTCCCATGCTACCCTGTTGACTCGCCACACCGCTAAGCCTTTTCAAGTACAGTCTATAATTCTACAAATTATTCAAAAAATAAAAAGCACACCATCAAAAAAGGCTTTAATTTTAATCAATTCAGACAAATATGTAAGTCAAAAAGTATGACTGCTCTGTTTAATCAAAGCTATACACATATTTATATTACAAATCAATTAGACTTGCAGAAACAATAGAATCATAAAAAGACAAATAATACAACATATCTAGAAATTAGCATCCAAAATCTAAGCACGAAAGATGATTCAGTTTTAGGTATGTAAAAATATGGTAGAAACTCAACTATACCTGTAGATGGCTTGCAACATTTTCTCGTGTCAATCCTTGAACATTCATAAGCATTGCAAGGATTATTTTCTGTCTATTCTCATTCTGCTTATTTCTATTGTGTCCAGAGAATATGATGCAAGACTGCATCCTCATTGTGTCCCGCATTTCATGTCCAAGCAATGAAGATAGAGCCCTTGACAATTTGACAAGAGGTCGAATTTTATCGGATATCAAATAAGCAGCAGATCCTTTTGTAATAGACATTCATAATGGCCACCCTTCCTGTGGCTTCAATATCCATGTGTATTTAGAAAGAAACAGTGCATATCTCATAGTACAATGAAATTATATATCAATTTTGAAAGTCCACAAAGATATTTAAAAACAAAACATGCTGGTTGCTCCACAGTTATTAGTAGAAGCTGGGATGCATCTTACAAACTCATCACCTCAAATGATCTCCAGAGTGAAAAAGATCTTTCATTTCTGCTTCAGGAGCATCCCAGTTAATGTATCACCAAAGCCATAAATATCTCAAAAATAGTGCCCTTCAGTTAATCAGAATTATCAGATTTTTTTGTAGATTGGTATCCCTAAGTTTGGTCTTGCTCTTCTATGTTACTATCAGAGGAATCTGACTCTTGACTTGGTGCATTCCAGCTTTTCCCTTCATGTCTCAATCGTCCTGGAATTGTGCAACAATTTGTAGAAGTTCCAACCGTGGAGATGGACAATTCTCCTTCAAGTATTCAAACCCCTCTGACTTCATGACTTCTGCAGAAACAAATCAAGATGAAATTTTTAATAGCATCAACTAATTTATGTTTCTCAACAATATAAACTCCTATGTTTAGTTTATAATTAATTGAAATATACTGCATACCTTCCAAGTTTGTCGCAGCAAATTTAAGGCATGCATATTTGAGTTGAGAAGCCTGGTAATGCTGGGCCAGTTCAAGAATTTTAGCAACAGTGTTCATAGTTATTCCCTGTGATATTCTTGACTCACACAAGCACCTTAACTAACATAGACCATACCGATCCGCTACTGTGAGCAAATATTCAATCATTATCTCAGGTGTCAAAAAGCAAGGGGATGGATCAGAAATCTCTCCTAAATCTGCATGTTCCTCTAAATCTGGAAGGGCATCTTTGTAAATAAAGTGTAGCATAGCCTGCATTGCATTCAAGAGAAGAAAGGAGACACATTCATGAGAAAGGAGACAATAATTTAAGGAAAAAAACTACAAGCTCAAGGCAAATACCCAATCTTCCAAAATTAAAATAAAGAGAAAGCACAATTCATAATCATAGGAAGAATGAAAGCTCACCTTAAACACCTCTAGCCTTGTGCCTTCAATGCTAATTTCTTTATCATTCCACTCCCCAGAGGACTCAAAAAACATGGATTTAAATACAGGGAAACGTGCTTCCAGAACAACTCTTTGGGCATGAAATTTTTCCCCTGATACATCAAATGTGACATCCGCATTTTCAACATCTTCAAGAAGTTCCCCAAATTGTTGACCCAAGTTTGATTCAGGGATGTGAATATAGTGCGATCTGGGGCCTTGAATAGTAGAAACCACAACCCCAACTGTACAACATATTTTCAGAGTATCGTCCTTCACAAAATCTGATGATTCCAGCATAGCTCGCCTGAAGAAACACTTGTAACCCCTAAAGATCCCCAAGAGGGTGAAAAGCCAAAAAAAAGAGAGTAAGTGGTAACCAGATTAAGCCGAGGCCACCAGGAGTTTGACGTCTCTGACCTGCAAATCCACATACATACCTATGCCATGACAAAATCTTGGTAGTGTTTTGTATAGGAGCAATATGTATGTGTATCAGATTGAACATTACAGCTAGTGAAAACAATTTCTAATGAACACATGGAAGATGTGTAAATGAGAGAAGAACCAAATCAAAATAGCTCAATGTCACTTACTGAAGACATTTGGAATGGAATGGTAGCAGACTGAATCTTCTCCAAATCAAAATCAAAATGGAGGACTGCTCCAAATCGACGAAATGGCGGACTGCTCCAAATCGAAACGACGGATTAGAAATTCTACTATAATACCTTGCTTCCTTCCGAGCCTAAGGGGCGTGGGAAAATTGAGAGTGGGAAAAAAGAAGAATTATGTACAAACAAGAGAAAGGAACGCTATCAAAAATTCACATAAAAATACTAAAAAATTGGGATTGTATTTTAAGCAATAAAAGTAGGGAACTCTCACTCACGTGAATCCATTCAATTGTTTCATGAGGGAGTGTTAAATGTCTTACAAAATACTAACCATCACAAAACCTTATTTTATGGTGATAAGTGCTTCACATCAAAAAGAGAAAATCCATGGTATTAATGAAGGTGACAAATGCAAATCAAGCTCTACTTCTTCCACACTGGATAGTAATTTAGACTTATTGCATTTACCTAAAGAGGACTTTTCTTTGAAAAACATATATCTCAGTAATTCAAGGAAAATTGAGCTAGAGTATTTCCTTGTAAAAACATTAGATTCTAGATATCAATATGTGTTGCATACAAATAATTAGAGCAACGAATTGGCATCAACTGTGAATAACTCAAAAGTTAAATGTGTAGTTAGTGAGAGACATTTTGAGTATTTGATGAAAATACTATTGAACACAACTTCATCTCATATTACATTTTAGAAGAGACCATTTATGTTGAAAAAAAATGAAAAAATGGTGTCAAATAGTAGTCCTGACAAAGTAGGATCCAAATTTCTAGAAGATGTGTTTTCCACTATAAGGATCATGAATGGTACACACAAGGAATATGAATCTTTTGGATAGTAGAATATGCAATTGTTAGATGGTCCTTTGATTGAAACTATCCATGCCTACACTACATTTTTATGTGCTAAGGTAATATAGATTACATGTTATGCATGAAAAAATATGATAAAATACAACTATTGATGCTATGCAAATTTAGGAGAGAATTCTCCATTGCCGGAGTGACACAACTAAACATGACCAAATAAATGACCAATTATTATGTGCTCATTTTAAGTCTAGACATCCCATGACCAATTTTGGTCATTTATCTTGGTCCTTTTTAGTTTAGTTTTATCCTGTGACCAAAAGTGGTCATTTATCTTGGTCCTTTTTAGTTTAGTTTTATCCTGTGACCAAAAGTGGTCATTTATCTTGGTATTTTTTAGTTAACTCACTTAAATTTATCAATTTTGGTCATTTATCCCTTGAAAAAATCTATGGTGACCAAACTTTTTGGTCTCCTAGTCACTAATCTCTCATTTTCCACTAGTGGGTATTTCTTGTTTTTGGCGTAGCGGTGTCCATCAAAAGTATGCAAACTGTGTACTCGTTGGATGCGGAATTTAATTCTTCAAGTATTTCTTGTTTTTGGGGTAGTGGGGTCCATCAAAAGTATGCAGTGTGGATAATCGTTGGATGCAGAATTTAATTACACATGTAGGGAGCTCTCGCGCTTGAAATTTGAGTAAAAAAACAGGAATATATGTCGAAAATACGAACAAAAAAAGTAGTTTTTTATTGATACCTATCCCCAAATTTATATTAAAAAATTGTCTAATACCTATATGGTATTTCAAATTTAAAGAAATTTCATTGGCTAACGCATGATGACATGGAATTTGAATTAGGATTAAAAGGCCCATTTTGAGTTGAAATTTCTTCTAATGACACCAAGCTAGGCATAGTAAGTACCTTTCCCTTGACAATAATTGATTAATTATTTTTTGTGAATATAAAGTAAAATGATGTTATAATGTGATTGGTTAATTATTAATCATTGATGATGTTGAAATGATTATGTTGGATGTATGCCGATTTGGTTATATAGATGTGATCGTGGTGTCTTGTATGTATGATTGTTCTTTCTACGAATATGATTATTATTTTATCAATTCATATGTATGTGTAGACGAGAGGATGTTTTATTATAGCATTTATATGATCTTTGTGTATGCTATCCATGCACACACATCTTGTACATGTATGCTAGTATTGATGTGGTAAATACTTAACTTGCTAAATGGTTGGCATGTTATTCTGGATAAGAGTTAGTTGTGCATTAATTAAGTTCAAATGACGTTTGTTTAGTTATGTGGATCTGAATAGACAAGTGAATTAGTTTAGTTATTGGTTACGTATAAGTGATGCATTAATAATTAGTTTTTGTTGTCATGAAGGAATTGTCATGAGATACTTATTGCGATTTACATAGTAATTACTTTGATTATACTAATGACAACTTTATGTTTAGCATGCTTATAATTCTGTTTGGACAAGTCAAATGTGTTTTGTTTAAGAATGATTGATGTTATATTTTTAACAATCATAGTTGTGCTTATTTTTGAACTATTAGTATTGTTGTTGTTGTCATCGTTGTTATAACTATTGTAAGATAAACATATTTTCATTGTTTGTTAAATAAATAAGTTATTTACTTATTTGGAGTGTTGTATATTATTATAATTATTACTATTTTAAACAATTGAAAAGTGATTTTTGGAATTGATATTTATTATATTCTATATTATATGATTATTTAAATTTATTGTAAATCAAAACGTCATTGTTGAATCTGGGTTTTGATTGAATAATAAAGACATGGGAATCTTCTGCATGTAAATTCAAGCTTGTATCTATTATGTTATCTTGAAACATTCAAAGAAGAAGTGGTGGGTTGAGTTGTGATTAAATAGATAGTCTCATAAAAGAAGTGATGATTACGCTTCCAATAAATAAATATTAGATGCCCATTTGAATGGAGAAACTTAAATGGATAAATTAACCATTTAACTATTGAAGAGAATGGAAAATCATAAAAAAGTGTATTATTATTATTTTATCCTTGATTAGTGTGGTTGTATTAATGGTTTAGTATCCCAAAAACATGGAGTTAAGGTGGTGGAATAAGAATGAAGTGTGAAGGAGGAAAATGATATATAGAAAATGTTTAACAAACATTGAGGGTGGGGGGGGGGGGTTATTTGGGGGGATTATAATATATAGTATGATTTGTTTGTCAAAATAGGCATTCAAAGGAGGGGGACAANAGATTGAGTAGGTCAAAAACTCAAATGAATTTGTTATGTGAAGATGCACTATTTCTATATGGAAATGGAAAATTATAAAAAATTGTACCAAGGAAATTTTTTGTTGGAAATATAGGTTTGTGGGATTGGTGGCTAGGAAACCCAATGGTTTCCTAGGGATATCACGATAAGAGCTAGTTAACGGCATGGTTTATCAGTTCAATTAATAAGTGTTCTAAAGGGAACTATGCCAACTCTAAGAACTAAATAGAGATATTTACAACCTACGAAATCCTGGTATTCTACAGGCATGACTTAAACATTTAGATTTTGTATCAAATTAAAATGTGTTTTTATAGTTTTATTATATCCTATGATTATGCTCCAATATTCTAAAAAGTTGGAATTATGAAAAATTCTAAACTACATGTATGTTTATACTGTTATAATGTATTAATTCCTAAGTAGTGCAATAGAAAAATATTAAACAAAGTATGCTGCAAAAATGTCTATTTGATTAGAACAAAGACTTCAACTAAGCTAGACTACATCAGAAAGTTATTCTAAGGAAATTGTTTGAGTTAGTTCTTCCTCATAAAGGAAGAGCACAACATAATGGTATCAGAGCATAGGTTAAAATATTGTAATATTAGAGGAATATATAATATTAGGGAAGCAACAACAAGAAATGAGGGAAAATCTAAGTTGCTCTTAAGGATGTTAGTGGACTACTCTACAACTAAGGCTATATCATACTCTTCTATTTATATGGGGTGGATGAATTTGAATCGACAAAAAACAAATCAATTATCACAATAATACTAAGATATTAAACCTTCTTTCATGAGTTTGAGAAGGGGAGGAAGAGAGGATAACATGTATTGTAGCCTTTATGTTTGATGGTTGTCCTTGAAGCTCCTTGAATATCCCTCAAAACTTCAAATCTCATCACAAAATCCTTCCTACTATCCTACCAAACTATATTTAAGAAATATAGGTTAGATATAATTGCCTGCCAATTCTGCATCAACATAAAACTTGAAGGGAAAGCATTGAACAAAAATTGGGAAGTAAACTTAATTGATTTATAATATATGAACATGGTGAAATACTTACAACCCTTGAAAGTTACTTTATTCTCCATATCCTATACCTACTCCTCTACCATCCATGCCTTTGATGTCCAAAAACCTTTGTAGTATAAAAGTCATTTCTAGCCCCCAATTTCTCCAACATGCCGTTAATCTCTAATTTTCCTCCCCTAATTCACCTCATATGAATTCCTTATATAACATTGGGTTTTGTACACCCAATCCATTAACCATGAATGTGGGATTAAGATTTTTGAATATTTTTTATTATTTTCTTCAAAAAACCTACTCTACCTAGTTTTTTAGGTATCAAAATTGATTTTCAGTATTTCAAGGACAATTAATACCCATGTAAGGAATTGTTTCCACTGTATAAGTTATAGGAACTAGGTTTTGGCCTTTAAGTGGTCATAGAGTTGGCCTCTTTAGAGCCAAATTTGTCTTCAAACATTTCTTCATTTTTGGAAGCAGTGGTAAATTGAGAGATTGAAGCTCTCAATTATTCCAAAATATCTTCATGTTGCGGGCAGAATAGAAATATGTTTTCATACCAACACTCTCAAGGGTATTAAATTTTATTGCTAACAGATGACCCCTAATGTGTGAGGTCTAAAGTTATGCCGAGGGATGCAATACATTGATAGTTCTTTTATTCTGACACTCTTCATACCGATACTCTTTAATGGTGAAGGTAGGATGGTAAAGGAGTGGGATCTTGAGCACAAGAGTTGAAAAGCACCTTCAAGTCAAACAAGGAAATAAACCAAATAGAAAATATCTTCTTGAGGTGGGTATACTCATGCTCAGTAGTAAACAAGGATGGAAACAAACAATACATATAGGATCCATGTCAAAAATAAAAAAAATGTATAGAAGAAGTTTTTGATGAGTGCAAAATATCCAGGTCTTTATCGTGATTTGACATGGTAGTATAATTTTGCAAAGGTTGGGAAGTGTATCTATGAGTGATACAAATTTTTTCCCAAGGTCTTCAAAAAAACAAATGATAGTATGGTTTTCAATAATGTGAATAAATGAGCTGATCTCTATCATAATTAAACACCATCTGATTACCGGTCATTGATGTATACTGTTAACATATGCGAGGAGCCCCACTGATAATGATGCTAGACTCCAAGGTACTTGTGTACAAACTGACAAGTGTGAATATATGTTCCAAACTTGAACACCTATAAAATAAAGCAATCAGGGGTAATTGAAGTATACCCACTACCATTTGTGAGGAAATTTACCACTAATGACTCCATGATTCAAGCTACTCACTGGGGTTCCTAGATCCACTTCCTAGATGATGGTTTGATGTCGATAGGAACATATCGATTAGAATGGGGGAATTAATGTTCCCCACATCAATTAACAATAAAATAAGATCAATAGCATGATATCATTTCTTAGAGCTACGAGATCCAACACTATATACTGAAAAAGGAATGTCAACATGATTGGTTGGGAATATTTGAGGAATGATCGATAGTTGTTTGAATTCCCTTGAACACATAACACGATGCATAGTGATACTTGGAAAAATAATACTTGAGTAAACAACCATTGTGAATTTCAACAATTCAAGACAAATTAATGAAAACTCCATAGATAACAGGAAAGATAACCTATTGGTGGAGATTTGTTCAAAAAACTGGTACAAATTCCTAAGTCAAATGTAAATGGTGTAATTATAATTGGTGCCGGAACACATGTCATGTTCAAGGGTGACAAGGAATGATTGTTTCCATTTCCTTCGTGATGAATTATGAATAGATTCAGTAATCTTTATTTTTTGTACTTTTGTATTTTTTAATTTTTAGTGCTTTTTCATGTATTAGCTCAAAAAGTAATAAATAATGCTATAGTACATAAGAGGGAACAATTGATGCAAGGGAGTGCACCTATGTTTAAATGGATGGGTCAAGGAAAGGAGAGGATATGTACTACAAACATGGGATGAGCTAGTTGTGCACACTCTTTCGGATGTTCCCTCTATCTATAGGCTATTTGAAGTAGTATTATGTGTTGACGAACAATGAAATAGAACAAAATAACTGTGGTTTTTTATCCCATATGGGATCATGGCCAAGTAGGAAAAAAGAACTATGGTTTTACTTTAGATTGATTGTTTTGAAAAAATACCAAAACCATAAAACACCATGAATCGTAGTCTATCTTTAAAATCCTAAATGAAATTGTTTGAATATGGCAATTTCTCCAAAATACTATAACACTAATCATAACCCAACCATTTAGTCAACCAATAGGAATATATGCATTTATAATTTAAAATATTAGAAATGAGTGAGCATTATCCTAGCATTCGAATGGATATAACAAACATAAGTAGAATATTCATTTTTTACCATCCTTTTAGGAATCACCTCCTTCGAGGATGTATTTAAAAAGCAATGAACCATTATTTGGTAATGTTTCGGTTGTAGGTAAGTTTTCATGATGGATCAGAAAGTTGAAATAGTTTGGATTTGTTTTTGAATTTTCCATATATTCAATTTTTTATGAATTTTTTGGATATTTTATCTTGAAGAAAAGTAAAAAAGGAGAAAGTGTTTATATTACTCTTTTTGGTGTGTGCAAATTTACTGCCAAAATGTCCTAAACTTAAACACATTTTTTGGGTTATGATGTAATCAATTTTACTTTATACAAAGGAACGTTGCTTCAAATTTTACTTATGCTTTGAAAGATTTGCTCAGTTATGGTGCCATGCATTTAATGTACATGCTTTCTTAATCAGAATGATGCATGAAAAATATGCCAATCAAGTATATAGTTAGATAAGGAATCACCTAGATTATTTGAACTTATAGGAATGTGCATATAGTCAATGAATTTAAAATGACGTTCTAGAGGACACACTCGTAGAAATTTTCTAAATAATATAGGACCAAAAACCTGATACTGACCATTTAACTAAGATACAACAAGTTGTGAGTCCAGTTTAACAATAATTCATTGGATTCCAAGGGTGTTAGGCTTGACTAGAAGATCAATGGTTGTGGTATACTCTGTAACATTATTGGTCATAGGTCCAAGGAAAGATCCTCTCGAACTAAGAACTAAGAGCCTTTTGAGAGCCATGGATGGAACCATCCACATATCCCAAATAAGTGAAATTTTCTAATGACATCTACTAAGTAGAAATACCAATCAAGATAAATGTGTTCTTGAAATTACTATGTGTACAATTTTGTTTTACATAAAATACAACACAATAGCCCAAATGTCGTGAAGCCTCGTTTCCTAGGAAAAATATTTCTTCAGATAGAGAAAATTTCTGATCTCGAACAAGGGTTCCCCATAATAATTCTAACTCATGTGCACCTCTTTTTAACATTGTTTTGACAACAAGTTTGCCAAACCATTAAGGTACAAATTTCACTTTTCCGATTTTATCATTGTCTTGGTCATAATCCAAAATTAAATCATGTTCTAAAAAGACTCACGTACGAGAAACATTTTCCATATTGGGATTTGATTCTTTTCTTGTGTGCTACTACGTTTAATGAGGCTTATCTTCTATTTTCATCAAGATAATGAAGATCTAGGAATATTCATTCTTCTATAGAGGTGTTAGGTAAGAGTTCAATAGCTATTTTTAATGAGGGGATCTCACATTCAATCGAAAACACAACATCTTCTCCATAAACCAACTAGAAAGGAGTGAAACCAGGAGACAATTTTAGCTGAGGTATGGTAATCCCAAAGAGCTAAGAAAAACATGATATGCTAGTTAGTTTTGTTCTTATTAACCGTTCATTGCAACATGGTATTCAAAACCTTATTGATGGATCCTACTTGACCGTCGCATTGGGGGTAACATGGTGAGGAAAAATCATGTCGTAATCCTAAATTGGTCATAAGTCCATCCATGAATGAATTCCTAAAGTGGATACCATTATCTGTGATGATCTCTTTGGTTATACTGAACCTAGTTATCACATGATTTAATAAGAAATACGCTGCAATTTTTTTCATGTTGTCGAATGTATGAATTGGCCCAACCCACTTTGTAAAGTCTTCCAATGCTACTATGATGTAGTGGTTTTAATATCCTTAAATGACACATCTCTTCCTGTGATAACTTTAACATGTTTTCGTCGTATGTCGACACTTCATGAAAAGTCAATGTCAGTCACTAAAAAAACACCTTTATTGGAGGATTTGTATCTAGATTTTTGTAACTCCATTTAACCCCTTCTATATACCATTAGAAAGGTATATGAGTAAGGGAAAACTTTCCAGAAGATACCAACTACTACAAATGCTCAAAAATACCCTATAAAATGGATGTTTTGACCCACTCATGAGTTTTCCTAAGGAAACCCATGATTTTCACCTTTGCACTCACGACTACTCAGAAGAAAACTCGTGTGCCTATCTCGTAGAATTCAAAAAATAATCATTTATCAAAATTTGGGTAGCTTAGTTGGTTATGCAACTACTCCTTTGGTTGTAATTGACTTGTCCTCAACCTTAACTCTTAAGAAAAAATATATAAGAGAGGGAGAGGGGTCCATGAAAGGGGACTTGAGCTTTGCATTGTTATGCAAGAGAAATTGAGACTCTCATCCCCCCTACATTTTTCCTAAATGCCATATTCCTATGTTGCATAGCTTGGAGGATGAGTTTCTTGGAGAAGAGAAGAAGGAGATCCAGATCAAAGTTTCACGAGGTGCCTAGCAAGAGGAGAAGGTGGACTCTATACTTCTTCCACTTGATAGTAAAAATGTGATGTTCTTTTCTTTCCCAAATCATTGTATAATCTATGCTATGTCTCTTTTTATGATCATATATTGATGTTAATCATATTAGGGTTTCATACTTCTTTGATTATCATTGATTTATATTTAGTCAAATTGGTTTGAGGAAGGTTGAAATTATTTTGCACGTCTCTTAGTTTGAGGAGTAGGAGGAGGAACAAAAGAAAGCTTTGATCATCCTTCAGTGAATCAGGTATGAACCATTCTTACTTTTTAATCCTACTTATATTTTCATGTAGGACTGGATACATTTGTCTTTAAACCCTATTATGTTGGTGGAGTCTTAATCCCCACCCATAGGAACACTTTCTTCTACAACATAAATGGTGACTCCGCTAGGGAGCCTTGTCTATGTTACGGTTTCCCTGCATTTTTTTCCAGTGTATTTAAGGTTGTAGGTCCTTCTTGCAACTTATGAGAAACTTTTAGACCTGTTAGGACACCCCCTCTACCTTTTTAGGGAAATTTTTGACCATTTCTGGGCCTTCCATCACTCACTTGCATCGTTTACACTGCACAGTAGAAAGTTCAGTATGTACTCACAACCTTCCTTAAGGAAACATACAAATTATGGGTAGGAACTCATGGATTGTCCTAAGGAAACTCACTCATTTCCATAAAACAATGGTTTCTCATCACTTATAGGCATGTTAAGTGTGTTTTAAGGTTTTTTAAAGGGTCTTTATGGGTCCTTTTTTTTTTCCTGACCCTAGGGAAGTAATGTTTCCTCTTTAGGGTGATATTTATCTAATTTGTAAGTCCTTTTCAAGTATTTAAGCTTGTTTTTTTGCTTCCCCCTGACCTCCTTCTTTGTCTTGACCTTGTTTGGTAAGGTACTGAGCAGCCTCTATTTGCAGGTCTGGAATGACCCTTGGAACTTGTTAAACCTTGTGTTTTTCAGTCTTACTGTTTAGTCTCTCCATGCAAAACTGGTTGGCTTGTTTACCTTTGTAAGTCTCCCTTCATAGTGAGGTTATATCCGAATTTAGGGCAACCTAGGGATTTTTTGTGGGGTATAGAGCATAATTCTATTTACTTTGTATGTATTACTTGCATGCATTAGTTTGTAGGCTTTTTTTCTTTCAAATTCATAAAGAAAAAGTAAAAATAACAAGTTGTTGCTTTATATGCATGTATATTAGGGTTTAGTCTTAAATGCGTCGCATGTCTTTATTTATTTAAAAAAAGAAAAGAGAAGTAGGAGTTTTCTTTTTCATTTGAATTTCTCTTTTGTTTATTCATCTTCTTTCTTCTTTCGAGTCAAACACCATTGGTTTCACCTTCGACACCCTTTGAGTAATCAACAACCCTTAAAAAGAATGCTTAATATCTAAAGTATATTATTAACAGTCTCTTTCTAGGGACGACATGCACTAGTCTAGGCTAGTGTTTTGGGTTAGGGATATATTTAAATCCCCAAAACTTTAAACTCAAAAATAGTGTCCTATCTTTTAGGAAATCAAATTTCATAAGGAAAGACACTGAAAAATATCCTCTAACACAGGAGTGAAGCATGAGGTCATGCGATACTAAGTTGTGGGGATACCCCTTATATACTCAGTTGAGAATACACCATAGTTATTGCACAGTTGGGGACTTACTCAATACCTCTGCCCAACCCCGTGTGGTTCCTGGTACTGTTTGAGTTTCAGGTTGAGTTACCATCCCCATGTGCATTGGATGGACTAATGACTATTCTGCCAAAATTTCTTTGTGATCTTGGTGGCCTTATCATATTGACCTCTAGGGGTCTATGCAGGCGATGGTGGAAGGCTATTTCCATTGCACCCAAGGATGATGTGGGAGGAAACCTCGTGCATCTCTTTGGAAAAGTGTTTGTTGAATTAGACATTTTCCCCAAAGTGATTGTATTGGGACCTTGGGTAATTGTCCTTCTCCCTTCACTAGTTATTTATGGGCCCTCATTATCCCAGACTCTCCTTTGGAAGGTACCTTTGTTTTCCTAGTCTAGATACTTAGATTTTTGTTCTAGTGGTGTGCTCTTTATGCTTTTGGTTGCCAGTTGACCTCATATTTTGATTACTTGTTAATTCAGAAACTATGGATAGTTCCCCTAGGGACACCAACCAAGACACCCCATTTCTTCGGGCCTCTTGTGTATTTATTTTCACTAGGAATGTTGGCGTTCCTTTGATGGCTACATTGAATCTTCCTGGATTTAGCCTAGGGCTACGAATTTGGTTTTTTTCCACTCCAGCCATCCTGAATGCTCCTAATGCTTCTCAATCAAGCACCTTATATCAAGGGCATCAAAACATTGTCTCCCCTTCACTTGTAGAAACCTCTCATCCTCCTTCCACCTCATGTAGTGAAAGTTCTGATACTAGTAACTTGCAGTCTAAAAGGAATAAGATAAGGAATAATATGAATAATACATGAAAGCAAGGGGGAACCCATCCAACCTATACAATTCAAGTTGGACCCAACCACTCATCCTTTGTAGGTCATGCTGGTCGAACCCATTCGACCTATGCAAGTCATGATGGACCCAGTCACTCAACCTCTGTAGTTCATGCTAGGGGTACCCACTAAGCCTATGCAAAGTAAAGTTTACGTTCACCACCAAGGCTCTGGAATTCATGCTAGCTTGGGAACATATCCAACCTCACCAAGTCATGTTGGACCCAACCACCCAACCTCTGGAAGTCATGCTAAGGGCACCCATACAACCTCTATGATTCATGTTAGACCTAACTACCTAGACTCTAGAATTCATGATGGGGAAAAACAACTATCCTCTACAAATCAAGTTTGAACCAACCACCTAGCCTGTGGAGGTCATGCAAAGGGAAAACATTCAATGAATGCAAGTCATGTTGACATCGTTGAGAAAACAAACCGTTCAAAATACAAGATGAATTTCCCTTGTAGGCTTTGTGAGGGAGACCAAATTACTCACCATTTCCCTACCATTGCATAGTTACGAAGAGTATGGTTCCAAGGACATCTCATTCCTGAAAAACCTGAAGTTTCTCAACAACCTATTCAACCTTTGGTTGATCAAGTTGTCGAGCAATTTCCATATTTGGTCAATCCCACTCTTCCATAGGAGAGTCACCCATGCCAAGTGATTAAACTGATGCAATCTTTGATCAATCCCACTCTCCCTTCAGAGAGTGACTTTCATGAAGTGGTTGAATCAATTCCATCTTTAATGAATACCATTCTTCCTTTAGAGAGTGAATTGTCTGCTAGTTATATTTTCTTCACTGCTAGTTTAGAACCTTCTGGACAAGGGGTAACTAAATTTATTTCGAATGAACCCCCACCAAGCCCTCAAATTGATTCCTTTAATTGGGATCACCTACTTGAGCCAGCACTTCCTTCTATTGCACCTTTCTGAATAAAGGTCCAAGTTGAACACTACATGATTACTCGTTGTATTATAGATGAAGGAGACTCTGTTAGTATTTCATCTACATGTGCCTGGAGAGGAATGGGATCTCCCAACCTTATATTGACTAAATATCAGTTTCTTTCTTTTAATAGAATAACTAGTCAAGATATGGGAATTCTTATTCAAGTACCTATTACTTTGAGTGGTAAGATTTTTTTCATTGATTTCATGGTTATTGAGGACCCCTTGGACTTCAAAATGATCCTTGGGAGTGACTACGTATATCATATGAAATCTCTGGTGTCTACAGTATTTTGTGTGATTTGTTTCCCTTGTAATGAGAGCACTGTCGCTGTCAATCAACTATCATTTCTTGATCCTCCTTCTCACCCGACTATAGAACAAGTATTTCCTTCATTGATTCCTAATGTTTTGGTAGAAACTACCCCACCATAGGTGAATTATGTGGCATCATCTCCCTCGGGTGCAATTTCTACTGAGAAGAAGAATTTGTGTTCTTGCTTAGCTTCTTAGGAGTAAGTCCCAACATTTGACTAGGTGATCTATTATATGCAGACCGTGGAGCCTTCTATCCACCCCGTTAATCCATTTGAATGTTTATACATGTGTTCTATCTGGGATGGTCTCCTTCGTTCGGATGAATTATTCCTAGAGTCTTTGATACATTCTGACCCTCTCATGGATGTTGACTTAGTTGTAGTTATGTCTAGCCCTTATTTTCTTAGTTATTATAATGCTTATTTTGATAGATCCTCCTATGACTTCATTGTCAAGTATTTGGACTCTCCCATTGAACAACAAGTCAATGATCCTGATGAGTTTTATTTTTCTTGTAGATTTTTCGAATCATGTGATATTGAGTTTGTTCTTGCAGACTCTATCACTACTTTCAACTTTAGCTTTTCTTTTGAGTTTTATCTTATTGATTATAAATCCTCATAACTTGGAACTATAGAGTCTTCTTCGGTCAATTCCTGAGTAGACCTTTTGCAGAAGATAGTGAAGTTGCAAGTGTGTCTACCAAAGTGATCTGCATCATATATTTTCTTATGAATATTATTTTGATATTGTTGTTTCTTGGAGACATGATTCTTAGTTGGATTCACAATTTCTTACTAGTCTGACCTTGTTGTTCAAGTTGTAACTGCATTTGCATGTATTCAGCTCACGCTTATGATCCTGATCCTAGATTCAACACTTTTATATCTTTATATAATCATTCATATCTTCTCTCACCATCACTAAGCTTTGTACCATTTTTCCAGAACAACCTGACACCGTTCACCTTGACGAGACATTCCTCGACTGTCCTTATCTTACTCATGTTCCTTGTGTTATGCGTAGGACTATTTCTCACACTTGGAACTAGTTTGTCCAGCCTATGAAACTCATCTCCTAACATTTAGATCATTCTTCCAACTTTCCTTTGAGATCATTAAAAATAGTAAGGAGGCCATGCGTTGAAATTTACAGGCTTGTTAAAACTTTACGGGAAAGTTATGGAGTTACCTTTAATCTCTGGTATGACTCCTTAAACATGAATAGATTGTCGAGTTCGCTTGTCCCTTCAAACTCATTAAATTATGTGAAGGAACATCCACATTGGCAATAGTTTAACCCTTTTTTGGGCCATGTGTATTACTTACAAAAAAGGACTACTCTATTTTCTCTGGAATCTAGAAGGGTATCTTCAGGTATAGATTTATCTATTTTCTGGGCCTCGAGGACTAAACTTACGAAAAAGGATCCAGTTTAATCTTACTTTTCTCTTTTTTTTTGCTATAGACCTAAACATGAAAAATATATTGAGATTTCTTTATGTCATTTTCATGCTCACTAAAAATTTAGGACAAAAGCATCGAGTGATCTTTCTTCCCTTCACACTCATAAAAACTTAAGCTTTATGCTTGATTTTGAAGGAGCGTCGATATGGTGATAGTTTACCCCTTTTTCGGACCTCGCTAACCAATTACGAAAAAAGGAATACCTTAGTTCTACTAAGATAAGAGAGTTATCCTTTGTATTATTTTATACTTTTTTAAGAATCATGAGACTAACTTTACGAAAAATTTACCCCTTAGAGTCTTCTTTGGCATTTTCAGACTCTCAAACTCTGAAAACAACATCGAGCACTCACTAATTTGGCCTCATAAAATTTACCAATCAAGGATTTATCAAGCATCTTGTTGTCTCTTCTTCGATCTTGCCAATAATGAAGAAATTCAATATTTTTCTTTCTTGGACTCGTTAAACCTTTACAAGAAAAAGAGGGAAAGGGAAGTTCATTCAATTTTTTTTTACATCATGGAAAAAGGTCTTATCTCCTTGAACAAAGCACCATTTTTGAGTCTATCAACAATTGGGTTCTAATTTTTGAACTTATCCGGTTTCATATTTTTACTCCTCTGATTGGCTTCATTTTCCAATTATATGGAGAATATGACAATGTCTCCTACATTACAGATTTGTATCATTGGTCCCTTAGTGTCCAAAATATTTCTAAGTCACATTTGTGTCATATTCACTGTTTAAGGATAAACCTTTATTGGCCATTCTGCAGTTTCCTTGACCTTTTGTGTCCACCATTCCCTGGTATACGTTCATTACATCAAGTCTTCGACGGTCCTTGTTGCAAAACTTTGTACTAGTTCCATATTTAATCAATATTTTACTTACCTCATGTTGGATCATGAAACATGCCTTAATGCCTTCCTTCAAATGGATCTCTTCCTATCGAAGTCAAGAAATATTGCTCTAGGAATGAGATTTAGAGTTTATAATAGTACCTTGGGGATTGTAGTCATCAATGGCAATTTCCCTCGCTATTGGGTAGTGGGAATACCTTAATATCTCTTACTCGATGGATTCTTCAGGTGTTCTACTTCAAGACCATTTTTTCACACTTGTTAGAATGTATCAGGTACCTTAGGGACCATTTCCATTAATGGCGGTTTCCCTCATGTTTGTTAACAGTCATCATCAATGACCAATAATCAAATAGTTTCCCCCATGTTTGACTTCAGATCCTTTATTCACATGGTTAGTATTCATACCTTTGGGTGATTTGGATTGAAGAACATGGGATGACAATAGCATGGTCATTTTTTGATATTGCCCAATTTGCGTAAGAGCTTGTCACACTTCATATGACATTTACTGAGATGTATATCCACCTTGTATTATTTTGGTAATGATCAATTATTGAGCATGGATACACCTTGTTAATTTGTTTCCATGACTCCTTTAGATTTTATATGGCAGATTTTTGCATATTGTGTGACCATGATAGTTACATCAGTTATACACATGTTGGATCCTCCTGTATATTTATGGAGATCATTTGTATATGGACATGTATGTCCCAGAGATCATATTTTTTTTACATTTATCTCTCTTTTAGGTACCTTTGTTGGAGCTTATGATCTTGGATTCTCCGTCTCTTCAACTTCTTGTCTCATTTGATTCCTTTTTATAATGTATTTCGGTTATCGTCTTCCCCTATAACCTCATACATTAGGGGGCATATGTTAAAGCCTTAAATGACATATCCATGCTCGTGAAAACTTTCACATGTTTTCGTTGCATGTCGGCACTTCCATGATGACACTTCATGAAAATTCACTGCTAGTCACTGAAAAAACACCTTGAAAGACATCGACTCCTAAAAATGATAAGAAATACCCTAAAAATGGTTTTTTTTACCCACTCGTGAGTTTGACTAAGGAAACCCACAATTTTCACCTTTACACTTGTGATTGCTCAAAAGAAAACCCATGTGTTTGTCATGTAGAAGTAAAAAAATATTAATTTATTGAAATTTGGATAGTTTGGTTGGTTACGCAACTACTCCTTCAATTTTAACTCACTTGTCCTTGACCCTAACTCTTCATAAAAGGTATATAATAGAGGGAGAGGGGTCCATGAAAGAGGACTTGACCTTTGCATTGTTATGCTGGAGAATTTTTTACTCTCATCCCCCCTACCTTTTCCCTATATGCCATCTTCTTTTGTTGCAGAGATTGGAGGATAAGATTCTTGGAGAAGAGAAGGAGGAGATCCAGATCAAGGTTTTGTGAGGTGCCTATCAAGAGGATAAGGTGAAATATGTACTTCTTCCACTTAATAATAAATATGTGATGTTCTTATGTTTCCTAAATCATTGTCTAATGTATGCTATGTCTATGTTTATGATTAGATATTGATGCTAATCAGATTAGGGTTTCATAGTGACTTGATTATAACTTATTTATATTTAGTGAAATTGGTTAGAGGAAGGTTGAAATTGATTTTAAGGTCTGTTGGTTTGAGGAGAAGGAGGAGGGATAAAAGAAATCTTGGATCAACCTTCACTGAATCAGGCATGCACCATTATTACTTTTGAATCCTGCTTATATTTTCTTGCAGAATTATATACATTTTCCTTTAAACCCTAGTATGTTGGTGTCCTCTTACCCCTAGCCATATGAACACTTTCCTCTACAACAGTGGTTTCCATTAGATGAAGTTGGGTTGATTGTCATGTAATCAATCGCCCATTTTGAAAATGGGCCCACAATTACTACATGGTGTAATGGAGTAGGATGTGCACACATTTTTTTCTTATAGATATGACAAGCATGACACCTTTCAATGACATTAATGCAATATTCAAAGATTGTGGACCAAAAGTACCCTACACGCATTATTTTTTGGGTAGTTTTGCACCCAGAAAGATGAACAACACATGCTCCTACATGGAAATCATTCAAAACTTGCTCAATTTATTCATGTACTAAACAAAGTATTAAAAATAAGTCTATTCCTCTATGGTATAAACTATCCCAAATATTGAGGTATCTTCGGGCTTGGTATCAGATACGACGTCATTTAATGATAGAAAATTGTGCATCAATCCTTTTGTTTTGTAGATATTGAAACAATGTTCCATACCAAGGATAATTAGTGGAAATGGGAAATAAATGTTCATCTACCCAAGACTCTTCTTGTAGTGTTTTCTCTTTATTGTCGAGTAACTCAGACACTAATTCTGCAAATGTTAATGACTTCTTGGCTTGAGCATTTAAGAATTGGAGATCAAATTCTAGAAAAATTACAATCCATTTTGAGTACTTTCCCTTGATTATTGAGCGAGACAAAATGTGTCTCATCTGGTCCTTTTCAGCCATTATAGTCCTTTTTTTTGGAAGTATATATGTCTAAGTATTTGGAAAACATGAACTACTGGCAGTGATAGCTTATCTACCTAGGAATATCTGAATTTGGGGTCGAAAAGGACCTTACTAAGATAATGTCTGACATGTTATTGATATGAATCATCCTCTTAGATGAAAACCATCCCTAAAGTGGATTCAGTTGTTGGAAACTATAGAAAAAAATATCCGGTATGGTCTAGAGGACTAAGCACTAGGATTGACACGAGGGATTCTTTCACTGTATCAAAAGAGCATTGAGCTTGGTCATCCTAGATGAATGGTGCATCTTGTTTTATGAGACTCCTAAAACCTTTAGAAATTTTGGCATAGTCGAGAATAAATCTTCTCATGAATGTTGTTTTTCCTTGTAGGATTTGAAGATGTCTAATTTTTCCCTGGGAGGGTAACTGTACTATTGGATCAACCTTAAGGGGATCTATCCATATCCCATATTTGGATTCAATGAAACTAGTAATATCCCAGAATCTACACAATATACACATTTATATGGATTCAATATAATGTTATACTAATGACATTGAAGGAAAATGACATGTAAATGCAGTAAATGTGCACAATGCTAATCTCTTCTCCTAGATTTGGTTGTCAATTCATCGAGATAAATATGGACAATTTTCTTAATATCATGGAAAACATATGGCATGGACATTTTAAAAGTATCCCCGACATTTTTAAGGACAAAAGGAATTTTCCAATACGCAAAAGTGCCCCATGGGAAATTGAATGTTTTTTTTATGTTGGTCTTCATTCTTAACCTAAACTTGGTTGTAACCGGAAAATCCATCCATAAATGAAAATATTTCATTGCCGACATGCTCATCTATAATTTGATTAATGAAGGGTGTGGGATAATTATCTTTGGGACAAGCCAAATTTAAATTCCTAAATTCAGTACAAACTTGGATTGTTCCTTGTTTTTTACTGACCAAAGTAGGATTGGACACCCATTAAGTCAAAGGTACTGGGTAAATGAAGCCAGGTATTAAAAAATGTCTACTTCTTATTTTATGGCAAAGTCTTAACAAAATGTGTCTCGATATGTGTTGAAGGCCTAGAAGAGAACTAGGCCTACATCCTGCATGAAAAAAGGTTGGCACTGTAAAAACTTCTGATGACAGATAGTATGGTACGATGATCAAATTTTAAGAATATGATGGAAATGTCTATGATGAAGACTCTATTGCATTGTGATGATGAAAATGAAATGAATACTTGACCAGAT
The DNA here is from genome assembly GCA_001517045.1 of Pseudotsuga menziesii. Taxonomy (NCBI): domain Eukaryota; kingdom Viridiplantae; phylum Streptophyta; class Pinopsida; order Pinales; family Pinaceae; genus Pseudotsuga; species Pseudotsuga menziesii. The sequence goes on from LPNX010332747.1 coordinate 602,597, forward strand.
GTATTGATGATTGTGTAGAGAGAGAATACATTCCTAGTTAAGAGGGAGTGTTGATGTATTTGTAACTTTGGAAGATATTCTGATGTATATTATCATTGTATGTTCGTGTACCCCATTGGGGATGTGTTACCCTTTAACGGGATGTCTAAATTGTGTCTAGACCTTGAGGTGTGACCTACATTGTAATTCGGGGCAATAGTCCCCAATATAAAATCATGTTATAATATGTACTTGTAGTCTCTCTAGAGAAATGGGCTCTGTGTGAGATGACATGTAGGATCGAATGTTATATTTGGTCAGTGATTTGAAAGGTTATAAATAGGGAGGTTCTCTCCATCATTTATACACATCTAACACACTCTCAAGTGTGCATGAGAGAAAGAGAAACTCAAAGGAGGAGAGATAGATAGCTTCTAAATTCTTTTTATTACTACTTTTGATCATCTTACTATTCTAAAGAAGTTTGCAGGGTTTTCTCCTTTATGGTTTCCTGAGTGAAAATATGTGTGTCTCATGTACCTTTTATATCTTATGCGTCTTGTTGTACTTGTTATTATTTAAAATAAATATCCTAGATAATCCAATCATATATTAAGAAAAACTAACATGATTTTTTCTTTGTGAATCTCTTGGTGAATATGTCAGTAGTTTGCTCTGCAGATGGGCAATATTGCAATGATATCACATGGTCATACACAAAGATCCCGATGTAGTGCATGTCAATATCAATGTGCTTGGTCCTATATATCTATAATAGATCTATGGATATCTTCATTTAACTTTGATTGTCACACTAAATGATAGTGGGTGAATCAAATGCAAAACCAAGTTCTCCAAGAATGCCTTGCAACTACACACATTGTGTAGTTGCGTTCACTTCTCCTCTGTACTCAGACTCAGCTGGTGATAAGGAAATAGTTTGTTATTTTTTACTTGAATATAAAATGGGATCATTTTCAACCATTAATACATAAATTGAAGTGGAATTTATGTCAGTGGAATATCTAGCTCAATCAGAATCAGTAAATATAACTAGTTCTAGTTGAGAACTAGTAGCATAGTGTATCCTGAAGTGTTTGGTTTCTTGCACATAATGCAAGATAATTTTAGAATACTTATAATGTATCTCATGGGTATCCTTCATATACCTTGAAACAACACCTAGTTCATAATAAAAATCAGGTTGAGAGTGTGTGAGATACAACAAGATCCCAACTAGTTGTCTATGCAACGAGTTGTCCACCAATGGAGATGAACCAAAATTACATAGTTTTACTCTTGAAAGGAAGGGACACTTGCAAATTTACTTTAAGCCATTTTGAACTTTAATAACAGGTATGAAGCATACATTGATTGTCTTACCTTGGTAAATGCATCGTATTTCTCAATATCCAACCAAAAAAATTGTTTGAACAATACTAGGTCAGTCATAGAAAATGCATTGTGCAATGAAGACTTAATTTCTAGTGATAAAAATGTCATAAAAATACAACACTATTATCTGAATAGAGTCATTTAAATGTTGGAAATACACATTAGGATCAGATTTGCATCTTTCAAATCCTCATAAGAGAAGAAAGCGGTCCATCTTGGCATACCAAGCTCTGGGAGCTTGCTTGAGGCCATAGAGAGACTTCTTCAACCTGTAAACAAGTGAAGGATCATGAATGAAACCTTTAGGATTCTGCATATAAATATCCTCATGAAGGTCACCTTGAAGAAAAAATTCTTCACATCCATATGGTGCACCTCTCATCTATTATATGCATCAATGGGTTGGATACATTGGTCCATCCATCCTCATGGATGGTGACTCTAAGATCCTAGTGAAAAGGATTGGTAGGATCAACATTGACAATGGGTATTTAAATAATGTGTTGTTTGTGACTAATCTTGCATCAAACATACTCTTTTATATTAAATGACACACACAGCTTTCTCCAAGAGGCTGACATTCACTTAAGATGATGTGGAAATTTTAGAAATTTCTATAGGAAAAGTGATTCCAGTGGGTATTTGAGATCATGAGTCAATAATGTACAAGTTTTCACAATTTCTTCTGTACTCCCTAGGAGTATTCTCCTATCATAGTCCAATTATATCAAAAATCTATGGAATGAGAGGTTTTGACACCTCAACTACAAATATCTTCAATATTTAATCAAATAAAAGATGTTTGAAGGAATTCCAAGCATCAAATTTTCCAAAGGCACATGCAAGGGATGCATTGTTGGGAAGCATGCAGAGCACAAGTGTTAAAAGGGGAAGGTAAGAATGCCTATCCAAGTGATTTAATTGATCCATTCATATATGATAGGACCTCTTCCCACACACTCCTATGGAAAATAAAATATGTCTTAACATTCATAGATGATTTTTCAAGATATTGTTGGGTGTTTTTCCCCAAACTGAAACCTGAGCTGTATGATATCTTCAAAGCTTTCAAATATTATGTTGAGAAATTCAGTGGGAATAAGATAAAGGTATTAAGGACTGGTAATGTAAAGTATTATGTCAATAATAACTTACAACATCTATGTGAAGATAATGTCATTGAAATGCAACATTCGGTTCCTTACACACCACAACAAAATCATGTGGCAGAGAACAAGAATAGAGCATTCAAGGAGATCACCACATTCATGTTGGAGATTAACAATAGGGGAGTTTTGAGGTCTAAAATAGGCCTCATAAGGGAATTAATAAAATAAAAGTTCTAAATTTTGGAGTGCAAAAAGAAAAACTACTTTTTCTTATCGTATTTTTGACAAATATCCTTTTCGATTTACCCAAAATTCTAGTTCAAGGATTCGTTGGATGCATAAATAAGTTGGATTTATAATTTAATTACACATCCAACCCCACATTGCATACATATGAGGTACCAATGACACCCAAAAATGAAAATTTCAATAAAAAAGGCAGATCCAGAAGGTCTGGAATAATATGTGAAGGAGGAAGATCCAGAATATATATCCACCAATACATGTCATCTTTCCTTATTTTCAGAATTTGAATCTCCATCCTTCTTATTTGCTCCATCTAGAAATGCAATGTTGTTTTTCTCAAGCATTTGTGCCATCATGTCAATGGTTTTCTTCATGCATGCACTCTTTGGATGCCACCCTTTGTGACAGTAAGTGCATTTGTTCTCCTCTTGCTTCTTCCCTTTGTCCTTGTTAGTATTTGAGCCCCCATCAAAATATTTGGGCTTCTCTTTGTCCTTCTTCTTCTCTTGCTACTTTGAATCTTTGGGATTTGTATTCCCCTTTTCTTGATTCAAAACCCATTAGAGCAACGACTTGATCCTTGGTGTATTTGACGGTACCCATTTTAACCAACTTGTCTTGTTATCAATTCAAAGAATCCATGAATTTTGGCAATGATTTCATTCTCCAGTTTTGAATTGTCATCTTGACTGAGTGAAATATCGAAACAAACATTGAATATTTAGGCCCTAGATTTGAAAGTATGGAAAAAATCGGTTGATATTCCTTCTTTTCAATTCCACATTTCTTCAGTTGAAGGACCATGGGTTTAAAATTGGTGAAGAAGTCTTTGAGTGTCTTAAAATGAGTTGGATTCAAGGTGATCAACTAGTTTACAAGTTGGTGGCCTCATAGTTCATCAATATTCCCAAATAATGACTCAAGCTTCAACCAAACTTAATTTGGATTTGTGATACTGTCAACATGAAAGAATAGATCTCTTGAAATGTTAAGACATAGCATACATAACGCTTCATCCATTCTGTTAAAAAACTTGGACGTATCAACAACTGAGTTTGGCTCATTTTCTATCCCCGTGGTAACTCTGTAGAGACCTATGGATCTTAGGTGGATTACCATCTCAGAATTCCACTCAAATTAGTTGAATGGAGTGATAAATGTTACATGAAACTACTCTATTTGTTGTTGCACACACACTCAGAAAGAACCACTGAATAACATGTAATGGAAACTCTCAATCTACCAGCGGAGAGCCTAGATTTCTAATTCAAACCTTATGAAATCTTTGAATTCAGTTTGAATATGCTTGAGATATGATAACATGTGAATATTTAATTCACAATAGGATCTATAAGCTAAGATATTCCTCGCAATAATAGAATTTGCCAATACATGAAGAAAACAATGAAAACAGGAAAAATTAACACATGGAGATGGTGTCAGTAACTGAATTTTCTATTACATTCCAATATTTAAATATGTTTGGAACATGATTCTATTACATTACGATAAAATAGATATCCTTTGGGTGGAAAATTGGTTGCATACAAGTGGCAGGCTTGCACTCGACCTCAAAACCCCACTAGGTGGACCAATAGGCTCCCAAAGCACCTCAAACAATCATGAATGGCTATGTGAACATTGGGGAGGAATTCTTGGTCCTAAATTAGGGTAGAGTAGGCATGGGAAAGTAAATGGAGGAGTACATGGAGGAGTGGGAGTGGCTCTAGGCATACATAAAAGGTAAAAAATGACCAAAAACACTGAAATACAATGCATGGGCAGCTCTGGTCAACTTGGATCCATAATTTAAGGAGTGGTAGCATCCCAAGGGAACAAAAGGTCGTTAATGAGGGTGCCTTAGCTCCTTTTTTACCAAAATGAGGGTGTTGGGTTCAATTAATGGTCCAAACCCTCCAACAACCTTACGAAAACACCATAAACCAAGTTTGGGCTATCTAGCATAAGTGTAAATGAATGACATAATGGTCCTAGGTTGTATGATGACTATTGTACTAGGTAGTATGATGTTCTAACAAAAATTGTTTTTTTCCTTCCATAGAAAAAATAGGATAATCATGAGTTTCCCATCTTGTTCATAAGTATATGGTTGAAGGATTATGACCTAAAAGGTAATTCCTAATTGAAAAATAATTATTTTCTTTAGTGAAAGTAGTTGCAAAGTTTCAACCTTACATCCTATCAGCACATGATCTAGAATATGTCTCATTTCCACCTATTAAAATGATGTTGGCACAACTAGTAAGAGAGGGGAGATGGTCAAATTAAATTAATAAAATACAAGATTTTGATATGGACACAATAGAAATTGAGCCCAAAATCCAATGGTTTGCATGTCTGAAATTCGACAATGCCCTATCGATTACTCGAATCTGACATTGTTTTTGCTGTCAGTGGAATAATGTCGGATATTCAACATCCTATCAATATCTATCAAAGATCTGACAACACCATGGCGTCGATATTCAACATTCTGCTATCTGAAAGCATCGCAAAAAACTTGCATATACCGTCACATTTCCAACACTTACCCATAGGTTTTTCGATGTGTGGGGAGTCGAAATTCTGATGGGCTTGGCTGTCGGAGACATGGCAGTCCCATCATATGTCTTTGGGAGGGATTCAAAGATGCGATGGGAACGCATTGGCTGACCGATGGCTAAAATTGTCGAAGCTTCAACAAATGCGTCGAACATCCTCTAATGGTCGTCGAAAAAGCGAGGCCTACTTGTGTAATTAACAAAAAAAAAATTGAAAGGTTACCATTGACTAGTTAATTTACCCTTTTGATTTCAAATCTAGAAGTGTCATTTATGAAGGGTACAGCCTTGGACTTAGCGTGCAATAACTTCAAAGTGGCAGGCTACAATTTATTAGAAAAACTGGATCATTCTTTGTACTTTGACATATATGTTTTGATCATTTAATTACATTTGTTTACACTTTTCATCTTAACTCATCCTTGCATTTCCAAAAACCATACATAGTAAATTTAAATACACAAACATACACTATATAATTGATGTAACACACAAGGACTACATACACCAAGAATAGAAATACACATATCAAAAAAATTACAAAATGCAATTTCCACTATGAAATAGACAATACCTTATCATCTTCAACACAATATAATTTGAGAAATCCATAAAAAACTGAAGCTTTTGTGTGAACATTCACATGATTATAAGGGAAATTATCCTTTGTGTAATAACATGTCAAAAGAAAAAAAAATAGATTATCTAGGCTACCAGGATTCAACAAATTCTGATAGTGTAATACAGAAAATGTCAGATTAACTCACCCTGTAGAAAATATGAGCAATATTCCATACACTCTGCAGTAATTTGTGCACAAAAATAAACAGAACAAGTAAGATAAAACATAATCAATACTACCATAAGATCCTGGAAACTGGATCATTTTTCTTTTATCTAGACATTTCCATGTCTAGTGTATGGAGTTAATCTTTTACTATACCTTGTGATTCAACTCACGGTAGACATTGGATCATATACCCTTCAGGAACTTAGTGTATATATCTACCTTTTCTCAATCATGAATGTAAGGAAATTTACCTCCCTCCTTATTTCATTTGCCAAATCTTGTAAAAAATTGGAAATAATGTTGTTTTTTAGCCAAACGACATCTGGTAATATGTAAACTCAATCTAACTTTCTCACTAGCTAGGGCACATCTTATTGTCTTTGGATCCCTAACAAGTTGGTTTCCATTTCCAACCCTTAAATATCTGTTCAAATCCCATGCAAAGAAATTATTATTCAAGTCCAAAATATAGTAGTAGCTTCAAGATTTAAACCCTAACATTATATAAACAAACCCTCAAATGTGTTCTAATTGTAAGAAAAAAAAATTCACTCTAGCTTGAAAAACAAACATAGATCCATTTCAAATTACTTTGTATTATACAACTCCAAATGGGAACGAGAGGAAGTCCACTTACTGATTTCCACCAATGGATACCCATGAAGATTTCAAAACACAATGTATATTCTGCTTCAAAACTGCAGTTATGCAAATTATCTTTAGGATTAGTTTATGATAATCAAAACCTCATCTGAAACAATGGATCACATGACAACTTAAATTAGGTTTAAAATTAATTTGAAACCTATTAATAACCTATTCTCATGTTATTATGTAATAAGGATATTTTATTTGTTTACTTACAATTCAAGAAAGTAAAATGAAAATTTAGGAATCAAAGTATAGAAAAAAAATAAGCTAAAATTACTAAATAGTCGTATGTACTCTATAGAAAGTTGTATGCAACTTCTATTCAAATGCACATTTCTAACATAAATGCCTTTCTTCTACATATATCCTACAATGCTGAATTTCCAACAACCTATTTTAAAACAAACTAATATTACAAACATCAAACCATAGATTATGGACAAGACATTAATACTGTAGGGTGAATCGGACAACAAATAGAATTTGTGTATTTGGGACTAAACCAAACCTGATTTGGAGTAAGTGTGAATGTTTTATTTCCAATAGAAAACAAAACAATTGGCATAAGTATCCCAAAGAGTTTGATTTTCATACATGTCTAGATACATTATTTCATGATGATTCCACGACGAACCTTTTCCTTGTGATCTATTTTCATATTATAAGTGAACTTAATTTTGCAGCTAATAAAGTCCATGACTATTCATTATTACATACATTACATAATTGTGGACTATCATCTTGGCTTAATTATATAGCCAAGATTCTTCCTTGAGTAAGCTTCTGACTGGTGTCATTATTATCACAATACAAAGGATAGACATTGTGATTTTATGCAACAATACCAACATGGTCTACACAATTCATCATGTTAGTGTCAGCTATGCTACCCATGTGTGGGTATCCAACTCCATTATGGTATGTTCCATTGCAGAATGTATCTACCAGTACTATAAAGCATTGTTAAAAAATTTAGCATCAACAAAAAAGTTGGAAAAAAATCATCAAATTGCAGCAAACATTAAAAAGAAAAAAATGATAAATTCATTTTCTCTAAAAAAGAAGGATTGAATTTAATTTCCACTGAGTAAGACCAAATATTTTGTGCAGAAATAAATTCCTAAAAGGCAGGTCCCTTAAAATATGAAGACATCCACATGAATCATGATAATCTATGGAGATAACTATCAAACTTTTATCACACAAATACAATGAACCAAACTTAAGCAAAAAATCCTATTCATGTTATTGTCTACGACATATGGGAGATCTATATCAGAAGTATAGGTTTTCCTTATTGATTTTGAAATAATGATTGCTAGGAAGTGGCACCAACATCATGATAATGTAAAGAATTAATTACACTCGCAAATACAATATAAATGGTAAAATTCATGAATATAGTATTCCCAATATGTCGAGGTGATCAAGATATGGTTGATCAAAACAAAGATACTAAGAGATTTGTTTTATGTGTGATACCTTTCAGTCATTCTTGAGGGTTTCATATTGTTTCATGAGGGTTCTCATAATCCTGATTTTCAGTAAGGTTTTTCCTCAGTCTTTCCCAAACCCTTGATTGTATCATTTACCAGTATTCTTAATGGTCTTTGTGCTCATGGGGATGATACATAGGAAAAAACATAATAGTTCAAAGTTAATTGATACTTACCAAGATGTTTTTCAACAATTTCATAATATAGACCGGGTAAATTTTATTCAAAAATTTCATCATCATCACAAGAATATTGGTGTTGAATTTTCTCAAACTTTAATGGTGATATGGCTCACATTGGGGATTTAGAATTTCAAGGGACAAAGTTTTGATAGCCCATAGTGGTGAATCTATAGCAAATGTTCAAGATTGTACCATGTTTGTTAATGAGAGTAGCAAAGGAATTGACCTAGAACCTCAATCTTCGCTACAGGAGGAAAATTCTCTTGTAAATAAACTTGAACAGTCAGTTAAATAGATTGAAACTAGTATACATGTATTTAATCATCAGAATCATGGTCAAACACCGAAAAAAACCATACAAGTTGATCAAATGACTTATTTTTCTTGTCAAAACAATTCTAGAGGGGTTTCTATAGAAGTTAGTGTAGAAGATACTTCTGGATATGATTTTTCTTAAACTATAGAACACATTGTTAATCAAGATATGGGGAAGATGAGGGTAATGAAAATTATTCACAAAGTACATAATAACAAATTTTTTTCTTAGGCTTAAGCAAAGCCAAATAATGATTATGTTCGAAAAATTCACATGCATATGTTGGGGCGCGCACCTTAACGGTCCTTAATTTTGGTAACTCCACGGTTTTTGTGAAAGCTTGTAAGCGGAGTTGTGACTCAAAATAGTCTTAGGGGTGTCGGGGTTGAGTCAAAGCCCTCTTTTTGTAATTGTCCATAATTTTCGAGTGTAAGCCCATGATTTTGTAATAGTGCACTTGTATAAATAGGCACTCATGTAAAGATGTCAAGATCATCTAATGAAATGAGGATCATATGATGTGAATAAGTTAGATCTATTTTTGGGTTTTAAGGTCAAGTCGCAGCTGTGTGCGTGGACGACCTCTGCAGCTGTGTGCACAGAGGATTTTGTAAGGAAAGGAACTGTAGCTGAGTGCGCAGCTTAGAGATTGTAAGAAAGGAATTGCAGTTGAGTGCGCAGCTTAGAGATTGTAAGAAAGGAACTATAGCTAAGCACGCAGTTAGACTTGAAGGGCGGATCTACTACTGAGTGCGCAGATCAAAACTGTTGTTGTGTAAAAATTTGAATAAAAGCGTAGTTTTGTGGATGTAGCCCCTACACTGGGGGTGAACCATGTTATATCTTGTGTTGTGGTTCTTTTGTGTTGTTTCTGTTATGGTTTCATTTTATGCATTGATAAGTAGATAATTGATAAAGTAAGATAACTGCTAAATAATAACTTTGCTGTGAATTCCCAGTTAAGGGTTAAGCAAGAAACTGTTTGTTCATCTAACTGCGAATCTATTTAAGTACAAGTCGAAGCTCTGTATTGTATGATTATTATTTTTTAAGGCTAAAGGTACAGTAATATCCCTCTTCTGCTTACAGAAACCTGGTTCTGTGGCACCCCAGAGCTATTTCGGGTGAGACTGCAACCTGTTCGCAGGTTGTTGCCGACAGGGCCAACACTGTGGGTATTTTTTTTGGTGCAAAGTTAATGGTATAAAACCCGAGTCTGCCCTATAGCCCAACAAATTGGTCCCATTGTCGGTTGAACTCAGTATCTGATTTAAGAGGGATTTATGTCGTACCTGAAGGGCTATGTTTTGGAGGCCCTCAGTAAAAGAAATCGGTGATTGGGTTGAAGCTACCTATCAGAAATTTGCTGAACAATAAAATAGGGATCCTCGTCGTAGCTCAGATGACTTCTTGCAAAGGTATGTTTTTACTGATATTCATGAAATTTTGTTTGGTAGTATCCACATAGAATTGCACCAGTGGCTATCCAGGTTGACATAAAGAAAGACCAACTTCAAGGAAGATCAGTTTCCTGACTGGACCCCCGCAAGAATTAACAAATTGAAAAGAGTGAATACCACGATATCATGAGGTGTTGATTTCTGGACAACGCGAACCCTTGAAGCATTTGTGATAGAATTTTCCATCGACACAAGTACCTCTTTTAGCGAAGCTGAAAGGAAGTTCTTCAAAGGACCAAGGGGTAAGTACCTAAATTCATTTAGTCTGCAAATTAAAATGCTCTTGGCTGAGAAGGGCATATTGCTTATAGAATCAGATTGCTAGATTTATTTTTACTAACCTATGTTTGGAAGTGAAAGTAACTTTGACGAGCAAAGTGGTTTGCTGCGAAGCGGTAAAAGATACAAGAGAAACCTAGAATCCTCTACCCTAGGCCAGAATACCGAGTATACACCAGAAGACCCTGAATCTAAAGAAACCCCTTTTGTTAGAAACCCTCCTATAACTCCACAGCGAAGATCTGTTACCCCTGAGAACCTGTCATAGTCTGGAAGTAACCCTAGCCCGAGCATTCCTGTCGCAGGTCAGTCTACCCCAGTAAGTTCTCCCCCCCCTCAGCCCACTATGGCCCATATGACTGATGATATCAAGCTCACAGTATTCAATGGAACTAGATCAAAGGATCCAAAACGGTTTTGGTTTTTATGCGAATCTGTGTGGACTGCTAAGAACATTTTGGATCAAGATATAAGAAGAGCGCAGCTGGTCACTTCTTTTAGAGACCGAGCTTTGACCTGGTTTATGAAATTTTCCAGTACTTAGAACCATGTCTTGGCTGATATTAAAATAGCAATGATCAAAGAGTTCAAGAAGCCTAAATCAGGGTCACAGTGTATAACTGAATTGAAAGAGATTCAACAGAGGCGAGGTGAACCAGTTTGGGACTTTGGTCAGAGGTTCAAAGTTCTGCTAGATCAAGTTAGTTTCACTATTGGACAAGCACAGCATAAAGAATGGTTCATTGCAACCCTATTACCTCATATCAGAACTCCACTCATGCAACAGAAGGTTGCTAATCAGCAAGAGGCTTTGGAGATTACCATGAAACTGGAGACAGCTCCTGTCGAAGATAATTCTGGCATAGCCCAAATACAAGCGCAGTTAGCAGAAATGGATTTGGAGCTGTGAGACATGAAAAAAAGGAAATATATTCATGAAGAGGTGTGGTGTACATGATGTAGGATAGAAGGTCATGACAACGAACAATGTCCTGCGCTAAGAAATTACCTGAATACTAGTGCACCAAACCCATTTAACCCTAATGTTCTATATTGTCAGATTTGATTTAACCCTAATGTTCTATATTGTTAGATTTGAAGAACAACTGGCCAGCATCGACCTGAAGACTGCTATCTGCTACAAAGATATGTGCAAGTACCTAAGAATCCCTATTACAAGTTCTGTAAGTCAGTTGGACACAACGAAGAGGAATGTCACAGCTTTGACCTTATGAGAGAGCGAACATATGATGCTTATAGGGTAAAAAATGATGCACAAGGAAATGATGGATATGGTTACCATGGTAGTACATCAGGTCGAGGTACTCTCGGAGGTCATGGTCGTGGTGGTATTCCTAGAAGAGGTTGAGGCTAGGTTGTGTGCTATAACTGTAATCAAGTAGGACATCTAGCTAGAGACTGTTGGAACCCAACTACGACATGTCGATATCATAGAGTAGTCGATCATGTCATTGAGCAATGCCCACAACTGATAGCCAAGATCCAACAAAGAAATAGCACCACTACTCAGAATATCCATATGATTACTGTAGAGGAAAGGCCTATCCCAGCCATTAACGTTGTTACAAGGAGCGGAGCTACGATGCAAGTAGAGAATAAGGAGAAACAGCCTGACGAGGCTTGGGTTTGTAAGACCCCAAAGAAAGTTCCAACCTTCGATGTGGGAAGAGAAAAAGAAACATTTATGGAAGCCAAAAAATACTTTGTTGATCTGAGCACAATAGTAGCACCGGTGCAGCAGCATCAATAGCAGTCACAGTCTCAAGAAGCTTCGACAAATAAAGTAAGTACACTGTCGACATTTTTACTGAGTTGTATGAAGCTCTTAAGAAATCAGAATGCTTTAAATGAGTTACATAAATCTATTGCTTCTTGCAAACCTCAGCGAAGCTCTGGTAAAGAAAAATATGTCAATAGAGTTAGAAGAACTGGAAGAGAAATGAGATTGCATGCTCAGATAGGAGAGTATGACATGACTAATATCATTTTAGACCTGGGATCAGAAGTAAATGTCTTAACTAAGAAGACATTGGAACAAATGGGAAAACCTACCCTTGAATGGTCCCCTATACAGTTGAGATTATCCAATCAGCAGAAGATTGTGCCCCTAGGAAGATTCCCTAGTGTCCCAGTAGACATTGATGGAGTCAGTACCTTAGCAGATTTTGAAGTCATTGAGATAATTGATGATAGAAACCCCTATCCATCCTTACTAGGAATTGAATGGGCAATAGAGAATTCTGCAGTAATCAACCTTAAAAACAGGCAGATGACTTTTGAAGGAAAAGGCTTGAGAGTCATAGTACCCTTGGATCCTTCTCAAGGAGAAAGGTACACAGAGCCAGTCAGAGATGAAGATCAAGATGTTTTGGATCATATCTACAACATCACAGCTAAAGAAGAAGATTATGTTAACCATATGACTGAAGGTATAATGGACTGGAAGTGTGATAGTTCTTGCATGACTGATTCAAATGAAGGCTTAGAGAATTGGCAGAATAGACTTTATGAACTACATGGACATTGATGTGCAAGAATTACCAAGTCTCTCAGATGGCTTGGCTCACAGACAAGAGTCTTACCTATTTTTGATGGTTTGACAGACCCCGAAGAGTTTATTTTGCAATTTTCAAAGCAGGTACCGGATTCATAGAAAATGGAGACTCTAGATTCAGTATTTAGAGCCACGGCTGCTAGATGGTGGAATGGTCATAAAAAGTATATTCATAGTTGGGAAGCTTGTCAAAATTACCTTCGCCTGAGATTCATGGATCAATCTCAGGAGGTGCGAAGCAGATTTAATGGTAAGACTAGCCCTCAGGAACATTTGGAGCAATCTTATGAAGCATGGAAGCATGTACCTCGTGAAGAATGGGTACATCAGTTTGTGCACACTCTGGAACCTATAGCAAAGAACTGGTATGCGGAGGTGGAGCTTTGCCATGGTACTGTAAGTTAGGATAGTCTTGTTGATAGTTTTGTGCTGACATTTTCTATTAATGAGGTTTGTCCTACTTTGGATGTAGCTATTAGGTTGTTCCATACTAAGGTGTTTGATGATAAAGACATAGCAGAGTACCAACCTGATTGGAAGGCACAAGAAGCTAATGTAGTAGAATATTATAACCTCACAATTGACGAGGATGATGACCCGTGCAACATTAACATTCCTGAGTCAGAAGGACACTATGAAGTACATTGACCAACAGTCGAAGCACCTGAAGTGACTCAGTCCTTGAAGACAAGGCAAGTAAACATTGGGTATGAAGAAATGCCTAAGTACGCTACTATTGGAGATTATTGGGATGAAGAAACGGTAAGCAAAGTGACCCAACTTCTCCATGACTATCAGGACTTATTTCCGATGAAGTTCTTGGAAATAAAAGGTATCCTTGGTGATATAGGAGTGATAAAAATCCCTTTGAAACCTGATGTGAATCCTGTCAAACAGCGCCCTTATAGGCTGAACCCCAAGTATAAAGAAAAAGTCAGGATGAAGTTAGAAAAGATGCTTGCTACAAGAATCAGTGAGGTTGTCCAAGAAATTTTGTCGTGGTATAAGGATGTGTCGAAGGTCCCTATTGTGGAAAAGCTGAAGTTAGGGTTTGTGCCAAAGAAGAAAGGTGTGTCGAAGCCTAAAATGCGACCATTGGGAAAAATCAGATTTGGTGGTGCCGATACATTAACTGCATTAACTGCCTGTAATAATGATATTTTGGGAAATCTAGTGCCGTTTGGACAAGATCTCTGTCAGATTTGGTGCCTTCAATGCACAATTATGGTAGATTTGATCGATGGATTCTATAAGAAGACACCCAGGCTTGCGAAAGTCACACTACGCATTTTCTTGAGTCTTACAATTGAGTCCATGTCAGCTGATCGCGAAGTTCAGGAACTGTTGAGAGAATTTGAGCAGAGGGGTCTGTAGAACCTTTTAAGAAATCCACCTGCATCTGTACCTCGTGAAGAAACTTCCCTAGCCCTGACCCAGCTAATGCAGACACGATCCACCAGGAAGAAATTTAATCCAGAAGTTCGCTCTAAGCAGAATGAAGAAAGGAACAATCCCTCAGGAAAGACTTTGGAGGATCCCGAGATGTATCCTCCTGACTCAGCAGAATGGAGGCATGTTGTTTGTCTTATGCAAAAGTACATTGGCATGCAATCCCAGGGGTACCATCTGTTAAGGACCCAAAGTTGGGGATGGTCAAATGTTCAATAGGACATGAATGGGAGGCAGTTCGAGGGATGGGGTCGCTGATAGACTTAGAAATCCCAATGATTCCCATGACCATCATAAATATTGCGAAGGAAAACAACAACATAAGGAACATAGGTATTCTGCTAAGGATGAAAGGATGAAGGATCAAGCAATCTGCGGCCATGGTAGAAGTAGCAGAAGGGATGACGATGATGACAGGAATATAAGGGAGCAAGAGGGCAGAAGAATTAAAGATGATGGTTACAGAGATGCAGACGGATACAAAACCTGACAGAGTGCAAAAGGAGATCATATAGAAGGATCAAGTAGCCGAATATATCATGCACAGCCTCCACAAATAGTTTACTATCTTTGCCAACAAAATTCTCCCACCAGACAAGCAGCAGAGTGTCCTGGGACGGGACACTGGTGAGTCTTAGGGGCCTGTTGGGGCGTGCACCTTAACGGTCCTTAATTTTGGTAACTCCGCGGTTTTTGTGAAAGCTTTTAAGTGGATTTGCGACTGAAAATAGTCTTAGGGGTGTCGAGGTTGATTCAAAGCCCTCTTTTTGTAATTGTCCATAATTTTTGGGTGTAAGCCCATGATTTTTTAATAGTACACTTGTATAAATAGGCACTCATGTAAAGATGTCAAGATCATCTAATGAAATGAGGATCATATGATGTGAAGAAGTTAGATCTATTTTTGGGTTTTAAGTTCAAGTCCCAGCTGTGTGCGTGGACGACCTCTACAGCTGTGTGCACAAAGGATTTTGTAAGGAAAGGAATTGCAACTGAGTGCGCAGCTTAGAGATTGTAAGAAAGGAACTGCAGCTGAGTGCGTAGCTTAGAGATTGTAAGAAAGGAACTGCAGCTGAGTGCGCAGCTTAGAGATTGTAAGAAAGGAACTACAACTAAGCACACAGTTAGACTTGAAGGGCGGATCTGCTGCTCAGTGCGCATATCAGAACTATTGTTGTGTAAAAAGTTGAATAAAAGTGCAGTTTTGTGGATGTAGCCCCTACACTGGTGGTGAACCACATTATATCTTGTGTTGTGGTTCTTTTGTGTTGTTTCTGTTATGGTTTCATTTTATGCATTGATAAGTAGATAATTGATAAAGTAAGATAACTACTAAATAATAACTTTGCTGTGAATTCCCAGTTAAGGGTTAAGCAAGAAACTGTTTGTTCATCTAACTACGAAGGTATTTAAGTACAAGTCAAAGCTCTGTATTGTATGATTATTATTTGTTAAGGCTAAAGGTACAGTAATATCCCTCTTCTGCTTGCAGAAACCTGGTTCTGCGGCATGCCATAGCTGTTTCGGGTGAGACTGCAACCTGTTCGCAGGTTGTTGCTGAAAGAGCCAACACTGTGGGTCTTTTTGTTGGTGCGAAGTTAATGGTATAAAACTCGGGTCTGCCCTATATCCCAACAGCATAGTATCCCAAAACTCTATTATTTATGAGTACAAATTTATACTATGTATAATCATTTCAATAGAAAACAACATAAAGGAATCTCACCTGAAATCTCTTGCACCATCATAAGAGCACAAGCCAATCTGTGAGCAGATATTCTCAGGATTTGTCTATAGACAATGCAGCTAATTTTGTCATTTTAGAAGCAGCTGCAATTCTATAGTCAGCTGACTCCCAAGAAATCCTACCTAACTAACATACATCAATCCATTTGTCCAGTTATCTTTGTGCCAAGAAGTTACTCATATTAAAGGTGCAATTTTACATGTGATACCACAACATAATCCTTTCTCTTTTCTTGAGGAATTCTTATATAGGATCACTAAAAACCTAAATGGGTCATAAACCCTAACCATAAGGAGGTGATTCATTACATTTCTTTAATTTTAATCATTTTTTTCTTTAAAAAAATATATTCCCCCCTTTACATCATTATGCATACCAGGGCACCAACAATTGCATATACCTGGAATCAAATTACTAGTACCGTCAAATTTGGGTGAGGTGTCAAAATCCAAAATTAACAAATTACAAACAAAATAAATAATTATTAAATAAGTTTACTCTTAAACATGACTTAAATATGAATTTATGTGAGAATAAACCAAAGGTAGCATAGTAACTTACCAGGTAAAAATTATAGTTAGTTTGAGTGAGGGAAATCAAGGGTTATGGCCAAAACAATTATAAAGCACATTCGTAAGCCCTGAACATTGAATTCCATTAGCATTTTAATTTTAGTTATATGAATATGAAATATATAGGGAAAAGGGTTCTTACCAGAGAGTAAATTGACAAGTAGAATGGTATGTATCTTGGGTTATATCAAACTGTCCCTATAGTCTTGCGAGTTACAAAAAGACGTATTTTAAAAAGAAATCACTATGATGTAAAAAGGATTGTGCAACTCCAAAATGAAAACAAGTAGAGAGGGGAACCTATAGCCACTTGATAAGAACCACAGAGATGATAATAAACTTCCATTCAAATTAAATCAATCATATTGGAACACAAGCTAGTCTAAAGGAGTGCAACATGAAACAATTCCTTAAACTCTGATAAAATAACGAAGGAAGACTAGAAATACACAACAAAGCCTAATCAAATAAGAGAGGCAGCTAAAGACAAATAGTCCTTGCCTTATGTAAACATTATGCATATGTTTAAATAGTTTTAATAAATTGTTCCTTTTTTATTAGCAATGTATTAGGTCATAAGATAGTTTCTAAATTAGAAACTAGGTTACGAAGCTGTTTGAAGCTAATTTGCACCATTAGTTGCAAAGCTGACAGAGTTGCAATGTATTAGGTTATAAGATTGTTTCTAAATTAGAACTAGGTTACGGGGCTGGCTAAAGCTTATTTGCACCATTAGTTGCAAAGATGACAGAGTTGCACCATTTAAATTTTATGTAGTGTCCTCTTTTTCCAAATGACTGGTAAATTCAATACATAAAAGGTGGCATATTGTCCTTTGAATTCTTCTAGCCTAACTAGAACAAGCTTAAGAGAGACCTTAGATTCAATTGACCCAATGTTGCGAACTTATTTCATTTATCCATCAATAGAACATGAATTGCACCCAGGAAAATGATTGTGGCGGCTATTACATACACACTACGCAAGACACACCTAACATGCCCCTACATAGTTCCTTTAGTAAAAATATATAGTGCAGTTCGATTCACATATCTTGTGCCATGTTGAAAGTTTTGGGAACTATCCTTTGTACATTTTATTAGTATAAAATCAACACATCGTCTATAAAGCATTGCATATATTGCTAGGGTGGAAGTCTAGCAAAACAATGCATAGAAGCAACAAAGTGAATAGCTCGCCTTGTATAGCAAATTACAATAGCATCTAGACATGCTTGGCTTAAATAATGTAATAAAGATAACACAAAAAATTATCTCCCTTCGGTCCTTGATACTGAGAAAATTCTTGAAATAAGTTCAACTATATATCTTTCATCCTACAAAGGTAACATATCAATTTATCAAATGAGCATTATTGAGAATTCGTTGATTGCTTGAGCATACAAGCATCAGATGCACCACACCCATGTGGTTTA
The DNA here is from genome assembly GCA_001517045.1 of Pseudotsuga menziesii. Taxonomy (NCBI): domain Eukaryota; kingdom Viridiplantae; phylum Streptophyta; class Pinopsida; order Pinales; family Pinaceae; genus Pseudotsuga; species Pseudotsuga menziesii. Next base: position 620,839 of record LPNX010332747.1, read on the forward strand.
TATTTTTTTATCATGCACAAACCTAGAAAACACCACTAACTTATACAAGAAATTTCCAAAAGATAAAAGGTTTGCAAGATTTAGCGATGGACCACCTAGCAAAGAAGTTCCAGAATCTGCAATAGAAAAACAACCTCCAGCACAGAAACCTGCAACTAAATGTTCATAAAATTCCATCAATATTTTCATAAGATTCCTTAAGAAGAAATCATGTGCCCAGTTGAAGAAGATGGACTATATGTAGACATGTTGATTGATCATCAATGAGGAAGTCTCCCATGTCAAACTGAAGTAAATAGAAAAATCGATTTATTAGAGTAGAATAATCCCATGACATACCTACTAGTAACTATGACTCATACAAAGAACATGGTATGCATGTATTTATCCTTAAATACAGTCAATCTTAAACATGGAAAAATAACATGATTCTATTACATACCTTCCAGTAACCCTTTCAAGTAAAAGAGCATATTGATGTTTTCCCTTGAAGTGATTAGGATCAACACCACCAAATATTATCTCTCCTCCTTCTTGAAACACTAGGAGCACCCTGCTTGAATCCCCAACGATTGGGTCAATATGAGAAAATTTTCAAGGATGATAATTATGGATTCAATTAAGTGCCACCTAATCCCTCATAATGTAGGAAAATAGGCTAACAAAATATATTAAGCAATGACTACTCTATACTAGAGTGTCAACAATTCCCATAATATTCTTCTGAAGAACAAACTCAACAATGCATGGATCACTGACTACTCTAGAGTCTGTACTAGAGTGTGAAAATTTCCTATAAGGTGCTCTTGAATAACAACCTCACCAATACATGCATGAATAACATAAGCATAGTGGTGAGATACCTTATGACACATATCTAATAGATGAATTCCTTTTTAACGGTATGAATATTAAGGAAAAGTCGTTAGTGCACATTGCACTAATTGGTTTGTTTGCACCCTAGGGATATCTAGAAAGTTGTATATTCCCATGAGTATATTCCAAACCTAACAGTTTTGATATCCCTGTTTATACCAAAAGAATGTTTCAATTGATATAATGCCAATTAGAGGAAATTTTAACTCAAAATGGGCCTCCTAAAAAGAATTAAAAAAATAATAGTTAAAATAATATTTATTAATTTTGGAGGAAGAAAAGAAAAAAACTACTTTTTTGTTTGTATTTTTGGCATATCTCCCCGTTTTTTCACTCAAATTTCGATCAAGAGAGCTCGTTGGATGTAGAATTAAATTCCATATCCAACGAGTACCCACTCGGCATACTTTTGACGGACCTCGCTACCCCAAAAACAAGAAATTCCTAAAACAATGTGATGATGATGTCATCATCACGTTTTTTTAGGTATTTCTTATTTTTGGGGTAGCGGGGTCCGTTAAAAGTTTGCCGACTGGGTACTCGTTGGATGCAGAATTTAATTCCGCATCAAAAGAGCTCTCCCAATCAAAATTTGAGTCAAAACACGGGGAGATAGGTCGAAAATACAAACAAAAAAAAGTACTTTTTTTATGATACCTATCCCCAAATTTATATTAAAAAAGTGTTTAAGAACTATATGGTATTTCAAATTTAAAGCAATTTCATTGGCTAACACATGATGACATGGAATTTGAATCAAAGTTAAAAGGCCCATTTTGAGTTGAAATTTCCTCTAATTTAATGACCTATTCAAAACTCAGTAGCCATGCTCTCCAATGTATTTCAAAAAAATATTTCATTTGAAAGGTTTCCATTCACCAATTAGTTTACCCTTTGATTTCAAATGTTTTTGGCTAATAATTTCAATGTCTTATTGTGAGGCTCTGACAAGATGTGATATTCAACCTTAGATAACCTAAGTTTTAACTATTACATTATTGAATCTCTTATATTAATGTTAGGTCTTTTACTATGTCAATATTTAAATAGACTAACTTGATGAATGAATTGAATGATCTTAACTCAAACAACTCAAATAACTCAACATAACTCAAATAACTCAACACTAACATGAACATAATTTCCAGGTTCTAAAATGGTAGTTCAAAAAGTCTTGGGACGAGGAATCAAATATAATCATATTTTTTAAATATTATGCATGATTGCTAACCATTCTCATTTAGTAACTGTGTAGTTACACCTTTTGTGGATGTTAAATTGCAACTTGAAAAATACACATGATTACTGATATTGTCATCTCTAAGTATATCACAACCAATGACATAACATTCGAGTAATCCAGGGTAGGAGCACGGTTTACCTCTTGTTCTTAGGATTTCAACACAAATTATAAGGTGTTGAAAATTATGAAATCCCTTTCTTTACCTAATACCAACATTTAGAATAGTATTGAAATTACACACAAAGGCAAAACGTTAGCTAAGATAGCCTGCTTCTCGGCATTATTGTATTGTAAACTGACTGGATGTTACTCCATGTTACAACTATATAATGTTCAAAAGTTCTAAATACTACATTATAATTTTAATTTACAATCATGAACAAGGACCCTAAATATCCATGTTGTTGGGCACATACTGGTCCTTAAAATCATTTCTCAGCCCTATTTGACCTCCTAGTGAGCGGTAATCCAATATTGGGAAGATGTATTGATGAGAATGGATCTAAACCTTGAAATCTAGGGAAAATTAATGGGTATAACATAACAATAGGTTTCAAAATACCATGTTTGGGTGATATATTTGTAAAGAACAATAGTATAAAAGTGTCCTTGGGCATTTTGTAGCAGCAAAGAACTATCTCTTGGCATCGAATCAATAGTAGCACTTCAACATTATCATTTCTAGGAAGCTCACATGGGATATTATGGTGATTTTTAAGCACTGTAGGGTGAATTTTTCAGAGGCGTTGACCCTACCAGCTTGTGTTCACTTTCATTGAAGGCTAATCCACCTTTGACTCATGTTGCAAGAGTTTTGTGCACCTTTCCTAGCATAATGAAGGTACAATCTAGGAAAAAAAAACTCAACAGTGAAGAAGTATGGAAAAATTGATGTGTTATAAAGGCTCCTCTAAATATCACATGAGGCTTAAAAATGTTTATCGAATCCACATAAGTCATACTTAGAGGAATCCAGTTCCATTTACGAGGTATTTCAACTATGTCTACATAGGATTGAGGACACCATTGAAAGTATTCTTTTAGTAAGCGCTCGGACTTGGAGGATACTTTTCACTGAACGAAGGCCTTGTTTCTATATTAATTTAGTATTGGATCACTCCATTGGATATATAGAGACCGATATCTCTTAGAAGTTGTTTTTTTTGTTGCTACATGAATATTATTGGAGGGGCATCTTTCTTGAAGGTGACTTAGGGGAGACACAACATAAGTTTAGGTTTCCAACTAGTTTGGATACACCTTCTCTTGGACACTTTTGTGGACAAGGTGAAACATTGCATCTTATGGGATTTTGGAGGTTGGGGTTTTCTTCTACTTGTCATCATCCATCATTTCTTTATGGAAGATGTGGGTACAAGTGGAATATATCGTGGCGTAATTTGAAATGAAAAACAAAGTCGTTATTTAGAATTTAGATTTAAAATAAAAGAAAGAAAATAGGACTCACCCACAAAGAAAATAGTGTGCCCTCTTATGATCATTCAATTCAATGTCATGCACATGCATATAAGTTTTACTTGGGTGATTCAATGTTCAAACAATATGATGAATGAATAAAATGTAATTCATAGCCATATGTCCGATGACAAATGGCCATTTCCCATATATTTTCATGTACATATGGAATTCATAGCTATATGGAATTGGTAAAGTATTACCAAGGGGGAATTTATCCTAATAAATCAAACTATTTAAGGTAATTGTTTAGATCAGATAGAACAAATTTCACCTCAGTGTATGGTAATCATCATCATCAATTAAATGTATGTGTGTTCACATGCATAAATACCCAATGCACAGCTCAATCAAACAAAAGAAAACATAATTATACCTTGATTTGTGGATCTTCACACTGTCTTCTTATGCTTTACCTTTCCAAACATCATTCAACATACTTCATATTTTGTCCTGTTGCAATAGTTTCATGTTAGGACCCACCAAATAAATTTATGTTTGTTTATGAAAATAACAAAACCAATCTAAATAAATACAATTCTATTACAATGTAAATTACAATACTATTCAACTATTCAAGTAAATTAATTGTTAAGAATAGATCACCTGATAAAACATGGATAACCAAAAACACTATGTATATAAGGCCATCGATCTCATCAAAACACCATTTATTTCCTCTTAACTATGGAAATGTTTCTCAACGCTATCTGTAACAAGTTCCAATGGAGGAGTCAAATAGCAATAGTGAAAATTATACACTAAAATTATAGAAATAGATGTTTTTTAATGTATTCATCTTTACCATTCATTGAGCTCCTCTTTGTTTCGAGAATAATTTAATATTCTCTACTAAACAGGACCAACCTCATGAAGGTGGAAGCTCTTATGGACCCTCCCCCTCCTCACATCACTCTCAACTCCCCAAACCCAATGCATCTACTTGCAAAGAACAATTTCTTTCACTATTTCACAATCCAAATAATAATGCATCTACAATGCAAACAACAATGCATCTAGTGCAAATTATTTCACTCAATAGTTGAAAGATGCTTTTATTAAATCATTCTTTAAATCATTCATTAAACCATTCAATCATTCAACAACTGAAAAAACCATTCGTTAAACTATTCATTAAATCATTCATTAAACCATTCATTTAGTCAATGGAAGAAAAAAAAATCAGTAAAACATTCATTCATGAAACAGAGGAAAAAACCATGAAATTTGGTTTATTATAAAATAATAATTACTCAAAATTAGTTTCGTCACTTCGTTTTTACTTTTCTACTCTTTAAATATTTAGTTAGAGTCACATCTTCCGGAATTTGATGCTCGGTCTCCCTACTAGTCTGCTCGCAAGGTTGAACTTCTGGTGAGGGGTGATGAATTTATGCAATAATGTCAAAATATTTCATTAATATATTTATATTTTGATAAATACAAGTAATTCATTTAAAAAAAATATTACGAATGTGTGTTTTTACCTTGCATGGGCACATCAACATGTTCAATATTATCTTGTACAGACCCAACATGCTCAATGTTATCTGCATCTACATGCTCTGTAGTTGAATTGTGTAGAATTAGAATTAATGTTCATCATCTGCAATGGTCTATAAAAAACAGTAGCACATTAATAATTTCATTATGAGGAATCGAAGCATGATCTTCATCTACTTGGTCATGTACATCCTCGACATGAACGGGATCATTAATTTCCTACCCAAAAAGGAATAAATAATTTATATTAATTTATTTATAAGGAATAAATTGCATGTCCATTAATAAATTATCATTAAACTATATAGTTTTTACATACTTGCATACCAAATGGATCAAAATAAGATCGTGCAGTATGCCCAAACAAGCTTCTCTGGTGTTCAACAACAGTGTCAAAGCCTTGTTCGAAGCCAAGCCTCATATAATCCGCACTAGGAAATTCTTTGAACCGGTCGACCTTCATATTTGCATGATGTCATTAATTTTACATTTTTTGCTAGAACAAAACAAAAATAATTATCTGTATGATATTTGGATGTTGATTCGGATTTTGTGATACTTACATAGTGGGCCGCCAAGTTCGAGTAACCACCAGGCCCAAGCTTGTGTTGGCCAAGTTGTCAATTCTTGCCTTGTTGGCATTAGATGTGTTTGATAGCCTAATCAAGTTTTTAGATACGTTAGTCGATGTAGCAAATTTGATATAAAAACTAGTAATAATAAGGCTTACCACTACATTTTGGAATGTATTTCATACCTCCTTGTTCCAGCTGGTGGTATCTATCCTGATTTTCTTAGACCCTTCTCATTTCCATCTTCCACCAAGGATTTCCACTCCATAGATGGAATCATTGGAGGGAGCTCATACCTAGGGTTCTTTCTAGGTGAACCCTATACTGGTCTTGGACAATATTTAGATGTTTTCCAACCTTCTGTAGGACCTTCGAAATATCGAAGGTATATTTTTCTGAACAAAACAATCAAGCGATTAGTCAGATCAACCTTTAAAGCTTTTGGCTACTTATTCCACATTGTGAGGATGGTGGGCCCAAATAACTCCAAGTCCAAATCATTCATATGTTTATAAAATATATCATTTCCTACAAAACATTAATGCCATCATTAGTCAACATTAAAAAATATTATTGGTATATTAGACACAAATTATAAAAAATAAATTGAATAATCTATAATGACCTGGAATCCTCTCTATATTTATTGGAACCAGTTCTTCATTCACCAAAAATGTACACACTATTGAACTAGTGCTATTGACATGAGAAGATCTAGGAAATGAATCCACATCTCTATCTAACCCTACATCCACCCCTTCTTCTGCAGTATATGTTGTGGGTATGGCAGCATCGGCTACACCCTCTTCTTCCCTCGGAGGTGTCACAGAGCGTGTTGCTGATTGTTTAGTGGACAATATGGGAGCAGTATGTGGTGTACATGGAGTGGTTTGGTCATTGGGACTAACATTTCCTTGACCACCACTGATAATCTCCATAGCGCGTTGTAAATTCAAACCATTGTATTATAAGTTCAATAGCATATAAAAGAAAATATTATAAAGTTTTTATAAATGAATTTACATTATTATTCGAGAACTTACTTCCAGTTGTTTACGTTGCTATAACAACAATTGAATCATTTTTTTGATCCCTTCTTTTTGTGGAAGTGCCAATGTCAGAAGAATCAGTTCCTCATTTTTTTTCCCCCCGGTATTTTGTAGCACCCTAAACAGGTCTGCAGAATCTCTAATTTCATTATCTCTCATCAACCAAGAGACCTGTTTTTGTAAAGATTTTTGAGACGATGTTTCATAAATCGAATCCCATGTCTACAACTAAAATATATAAAAAATTGCTTAGTCTTTGAAGCAATAGTGTGCGCAAACAATTATACTAACGAAAATTGTCTATCATGATAGATTCATAGTATTACATCTAGTATTACCTTATTCCTACACTAGGGTGTGGTATGATCAATAGATGGGGACTTACCTCGATCAACCACCTACAAAAAAAGTAGAGAACATTATCACAATGAACGCAATATGTAAAAGCTAACAAATACAGAACAAAAATAAACACTCTGCTACATGTTTTATATGTGTAAATTTTTTAAGTATTTAGAATGTGGAATTACATTTAGTTTTACTGGTTTCCTCAAGGCTCCATTGGTCTGATCAACAGTTGGGGACTTTCCCCGGTCAACCTACAAAAAAGGTAGACAACATTATCATCATGAACGCAAACATAAAAACGAAATAATACTTAACAAAATAAACATTATGCTACACGATATACATGTTTATGATTTTAAAGTATTTGAAATGGAGAATTACATTCATGTTTTCCTGTTGCCCCAATGCTGTAATCGGTTGATCAATAGCTGGTTTGCTTCCTTGATCAACACTCTGCATGGTAAATAGATAAGATTATATAAACAAACTGAATATACTAATGAAAATACATAACAACATATCTGTATGTCCATCCTAAATTTATTACATTGGCAATATCAATGTATACCTTCCACCTTGACTCAGGTTGACAAACATCTATGGAGAGGGAGGTGCCCCTGAGAGAACCCTGCATAAAAAACATACTAAAAATTATCTAATGAAACCAAAAAAGTAGAAAATTACAATTATATGCTGACGAAAAATCCTATATATTTTAAAATAATTAATAAAAGGTTGGTTAAATTGTTGGATGTACCACAACCATACTAACCATGTTTGTATCTGCACGATTTAAAATGTAATTAATAAGCAACTCTTTGCCAGTAGGTATTGATTAATTGCACATAGAAATACACGGCTCCCTTCACGCGACTCAAATATGCAGTTGGGTTGCTTAAGTGTAGACCCCGGTTGTATACTATTTATAAGCCCCATAATATTACTAGTTTTTTTTGGCCTTTCGTCCATGTACAACGTTGCTCCTTTATTTTGATATTTGTCTTTCAGTTGTATATAATTCACTGACAACCCATACTTACGCATAATTCATGTATATTGAACCAGGCGCATCCAATAACTGTAGTTGTAAGAGGGTCCAACATACTTCATCAATTATGTACATCTACCGTATCCAACGTTTATGTCGTCCATGCAAATCAACCCCAATCCATGCAATGACGACGGTGAAATTATATATATCCTCTCATTCACAAAAAAATCAGTTTTTATTTGAGAAAGATCCCTAGGCACCCATTGTTTCACTAGGTGTTTGAACCTTAAGGGCATGTCAATGTCTCCCACTGTCTCATCATCATAGGAACATGACCCCCCTCCTTTGAGAAAAAATTTCATGTGTTTATTAAATTTTCTTTTGATATCCTGACATCTAGTTGATCTAGCCATTGTAGACCTACTAGACGTCTCACTTTCCTCTAGCCTTCCCAAACTCCCCTCACTAGAGGAAAACAGTTCTGACAAATACCTGTTTGGTTCTACCTGCACCATGGTCGAAATTGTTTTTGGCAAAAACATAGAAAAATACAAGCAAAAAAACTTGGAAAGACTTATAAGCAAAAGACTTGTTAAAGAAAAAGCTTTTCAAGAATGATTTTGGGTAATAGGTGTGGGAATTTGGTAGCCCTTAAAATTCTAATGTATGCCCCTATTTTAGTTACATACAAGTCTCCATTCTAACTTATTGCTTACATTTCCTTTTCCTAACATGTATTGGGTAGGCTCACAAAATATCATGTTATACATTGGCACTATGATATGCTCACAAATATTTATAAAATGTATTATAAATGTGTGTTCCTAAAGGATTTGGAAATATACATGGATGGGAACTATGCTTGGTCACCAATGCTTTCACGTCTCTGGAAATATGTTAGAAACATACATCACATATAGCAAGTATGATGACATGTAGAATGCTGGAGTGATTATGGTGGCTTTGTATTTGGATATGCAGGTGTTCTTATTACTGGCCTAACCCCCTTTCAACAATAATATTTGCATATTTAATGAGTCTATGTCTAATTCTCTTGGTCCTCATTACATTCAAGGAGCCAATGCATAGGTCTCTGTAATCCATAACAACAAACACTACACAAACATAATTCAGAGGAGTTCCAAATCCCCTTTGTCCATTCACAAGATCCATATGTATTCTTGTACCCATTGGACTTTCAATGTTTTCAAGCCTGAGACGAACTGTTATGCATATGCAACAAATATAACACTGCAATTTATGCTAATATATGTCTGTATAGGGCCTGGAGGTTCTCCTTTAATGGACTATCCCCTTGAAAGAACATATCTTTGCATTCATCTGCATTTACTTCGGATAGAAGTGATACATAGTTGTCATGTTGGTCACTTCCCTCAAAAAGCATCTTTGACATGAGTTCATTTTTCAAGGAATCTTGGTTAATCTCTTCTTCCAAACTTTTTGGTCACTTCTCCACTCTACATTGGCCCAATTGTTCATTTTCTTGGCCACTCATCTCTCCTTACTCTACACTTTTTGCTGTTGTAACCCTTACTTTTGATGGTTGTATGTGGTTTTTAGTTTTCCCATGAATGTTGTTGTGATGTTGTAGATGATTATCCATTTTACCTAATATGTTTTATGATATTTTCCATCATTGGTAGGGTGCACATACCTGTTGTTTATGGATTCTTAAGCTTGAAATCTCAAGGGCCTAAACGTTCCCAGATCTCATGTAGGACCCTTTAAGAGTCATAATAACAACTATTGTTCGGGGATGTTATTCTCCAAATGATACACCAAAACCATACTTATTTGTTAATATTTGTGTAGGGATGTTTTTATCTCTCCCATAATTTATCATACTAATGGGATTGTGACTATCAAGTCAATTCCTTATTTGCATAGTGGCAATCCTACAACAGTACACTAGAAGTTCTAAAAAATTCTAATGTATGCCTCTCTTTTAGTTACATACAAGTATCCATTCTCACGTATTGCTTGCATTGCCTTTTCCTAACATGTATTGGATAGGCTCACAAAATATCATGTTATACATGGGCACTATGATATGCTCACAAATATTTATATAATGTATTATAAATGTGCGTTCCTAAATGATTTGGAAATATACATAAATGGGCACTATGCTTGGTCACAAATGCTTTCAAATCTCTGGAAATATCTTAGAAACATACATCACATATAGCAAGTATGATGACATGTAGAATGTTGGAGCGATTATGGTGGTTGTGTATTTGGATATGCAAGTGTTCTTATTACTGGCCTAACCCCCTTTCAACATTAATATTTGCAGATTTAATCAACAGTACACTAGAATGTCTTATGACTAACTCATGAAACTTCCCATGGTTATTAAATATCCATCTATAAACCACTATTGTGGTTTCATCATTGCTCGCATTCAAGAACAAAAAAGTAGACATGAATTCTCTCCCTACATTAAGTCCATGTGCACATAATGACTAGCATTGGTACTTCCTCAATTTTCAATATTCCTTTTGACAACAAAAGTGAAACATGAAACAATATACTTACTTTTAGCATCTTGCACAGCTGATGGCTTTGATCGAACTGTATAAGTACTTTGTTCCCAAAGTAAATATTTTGAGACCTATGAACAAAGGGGAGATAGATAAATGGTTGAAGTACTCCAATGGAGGATGAATTGATGCCCTATTCTGCCTACCCAAAGGTCCTTTTATAATGAATATTATCCCTAAGTTATCATTGATTTGTAGTCTTCTATTTTTCACCCATATTGCTCAAAGCAACATAGTTTTATGCCAAACGAGTATGTATCTTCATGTCACAAGTTCTTCCTTGTAGATGAATATGGAACCCTAGAAGGTAGTGTTGATTTGGAAATATTATTTAACAATGTTCCATCCCATCTTTAAGACAATCTTGGAGACTAATTTATTGTATAACATTAACATATTAATTTTCGACCCTAAGGCAACGCTAACTTGAACATAGTTGGGATATTTCAAATAGGTACCACCACAATAATGGAAGAAATCAGACCAGCTACCTACAAGAATTCTTGGAGGCATATTTCCTAGTGGTAACCTACAACAATCATATATATATATAATCCATGGTGGTGAAGAGCGGACATTTCCAGATCTGCTACTTGGCACATTCAGGAATGAAAACAATGTTTTAAATACATTTTTTTCAGTCTGTAATATTTGTTGATTTGTTCCTTTTAGCTTGTCATGATGATGTTTGTTTTCCCATATTAATTTTCAACCCTAAGGCAATGCTAAATTGTTTTCCCATATTAATTTTCAACCCTAAGGCAATCCCATAGTAGAAAGAACCAAAAAATACTATTCCACACAAATCAAAAGGCTCTTAAATTAACCGTATCATGCCTTCCTCAATGATTTGATGAATCCTTTGAAATTGTCTTCTAAATATAGTGAGACAAGGCTCAAAACACTTACCTAAAGAGATTGTTTCCTTTTCTCTTTATCATTAATTTCTATGATATGTGTTTCAAGTGATGCTAATGTTTTTCATCATGTGCTATTGTCTTGTCAATTTCCTAATAGGGTGGAATTAAATGGCTTGCATTCTACTTTGATCAATATGACAAAGTCTTTTTCTTTGACCAACCATATTAAACTTGAATGGATTTTGGACCTTTCCTCTCTTTCCACTTGGAGAGAAATTAGAAAATGGTTTGGTTCACCTCCAACTTCGATCCAAGTTCTTATCCTTTTGTGATCACTCATCAAGGAGGCATAGATTAACTTAATGTTGTCAACAAGAACACCATCGTCTTCTTTATCATTCGATTCTATGCTCTATGTTTCAAGTGACACTAATGCTTGTTGATATTTTATTATTTCTTATCATTTGTATAATATATTGTTGTCATTTTCACAAAATTGAAGTTTGAAACAAATTGTAGTCTTATAGACTCTTTGAGAGAGGCATCAATTGGTTTGTGTTGAGATTATTAAGCATATATAGAAGGCTTCAAGAAGAGAAGCTCGAATTTGTCCTTCTCTACTCTATCATCAGATAGGTTTAGGTTAGCTTCTTCAACACCACATATAGGTTCACTGTAATTGTTTGGGGATAAATTAAACCTTTTTAATATTCAACAGTTTCTACCAACATAACAGTCTATTATATGTACTATGAGCTTCAGTCAAATCAAGAGAAATTTTCTACAAACATACGAAGAACAGTTTGATTTTGTAAACCAAGTGTGATGTCCTTGGTTTTGACCCAGTTACATTAAAAGATACATGATGTATATATTGTAATTAATCATGGTGAGGAGCTAAAAGCAAAAGCCCCACCATCAATTTGGTTGTGTATGTTTCGGCAATAGGGATAGTTGTTGATAGTATATCATGCTATCTGTCACATTATGGTTTTGGAATCATGTAAATATGCACATCAATTAAAATAAACCTATAGCCAGCTACGACGGTGCAACGTTGAATGAAAAGGGCATGATTCCTAAGGTTAAGGGGGTTTTTTCCAACCCGTGGGGGTCATTAGGAGTTTTCTATGTGTTGCCACCCTGTTTTTTTTGCTCATCTTCCCTTGTCTCATCCAACCACCTCTTTAATGATATGCTGAGATGTTGAGGCAGTTATTGCTGGAAGTGGAGAGTGGCAGGACTGTCAGTATTTTCCACATGCTCACTCCACCAGCCGTCTCTCCACCTTCACATGGGTAAGGAACCATCACTATGCCACTCTCTTGGCTGTTGGGTTCACTCTCATGCAGGGACGCGTAGGGGGCTAGTTCATCTTCCTCACGCAGAGCTGAGCTAAGAAGGGGGGTGCAATTTTTGTTTTTCCTTTCTCTCTCTGGCACTGATTACCAGTCTAGGGTTGTGTTATTTCCCCCTGATCACGCATAGAGTCGACATTTTTTCCTCCACCATTGTCGGACTGTGAAGGATCGCTGTGGTTTTTTTTTTGTTCGTGGGCTATTGTTTTTGATATTTTGTTGGCCACATCCTTTCCCCTCACGCACAGATTGATTGAGAATCGGTTCTTTTCCCATTTCTGTCTATGTAACTTTCTTCAGTCATTGCATTGAGGAATTGTGTGTTGTGGGCTTTTGGATGTTGGACAGCTGTTGATCTCCACATTCATTGGCTGAGTTTACCTTGTCTATGCTGGGAGTTTTTCTTTTTCCCCAACTATGGACTGTGTAAGGTTCTCATCATTTCCTTATCATATTGTGGTCTACATTTATGTTCTTCTTTTGTCCAAGATTGAGAATCAAACTTCTCCCCTGTTTTGGAACTGTGTAATGTTTCCATAGTTTTCATTGTGAGTTTGGGTTGTCGATCTACCCTAGTTTTGGGTTGCTTCTTGGTTGCTAAGGTTGGAGACATCTTTTGGGGGTTGTTGTTGAGTTTTCTTGGCCATGGTAGGGCCAAGAACAACTCTAGAGTGTGGTTTGACCTAAACTATGTTTCACCTTTTGTTTGGGGTTGTCACCCTATTTTCTCTGCCTTCTTCACAGAGTTGTGATATTTTTTTACTGTGGCATGCACTAGTTGGTCTTTGGACTGTTGAGAGTAGGATTAGAGGCTGGGCATGCTTGAGAAAACTGGTGTTTGAGGCCACCAGCTTAGTATTTAGCCTTTCCAATTTCCTTGACGACCGGATAAACCCTACTGTGTGGGCTTGGCTAAGTGGTGTACCTTGGCTATGTGTAAGCCTTCTTTGAGCCTTATTCCTTGAGGAATCATGCCCATCTCGGGGGTGGCATTGTTGCTGAGATATTGATGAGCATGTTGGCATATGGTTGGGTGGAACATTGTAGCAACGTAGCTGGTTGCGGGACAAATCATGTTTAATATAAGTATTCTTGACTATTTTGTCTCTACATTTATATTACTGATTAATGAATATAATGAACATGTGGCATGCTTGATTGAATGTATGTTTGCTTCCACTATGTATATGAAGGATTATGCATCTTAGTATGTTTTATGCTTTAATCATTTTATTTCACCATTATATGCATGTTCATGTTCATGGGGCTATTTGCCCGTTTGTTTGATTGTTTGGTAGCGTCCTCTTCGCCAGTCAGAGGGTCGAGGACTTTACACCAAGGGGATGGAAAAAGGGAAAGGAAACATAAAATATCACTCACACCAGGGAAGAATTCTAAAGCTAACCAAGTGTCTAAACCACAAAGGTCATCTTCTCATGTTAAATGTAAGAGGGGCAAACAAAAATCAGACACAGTGACAATTGACATAAAATGTTCAAATAGAGAATGGAGGAAATCAAAATACCTAGTACTTGCTTCCATACACAAAGCATAAACCATAAGATTCATGATTGTCCATTAATGGCCAAGTATTACCTAACCCAATTTCCAGTGAACTAAGCACCTCACGGTTGAATCAGGATATTGGGACAAGTTTATTATGAATTCCAAGAAGCAACCGATAGAGAAACCAAGCATCGACTCTACAATATCTCCAAGAACTAACATAATTCAAGTCAAGGATGTATGCAGACTACTACAAACACTATATCTCTACTCATTCAATTTCCTACAAAGTGTTGTAGCTTTCTTAGTACTCCTCTTTTTTTATCATTTACGTTCAACTTAATGGTGAAATCAACAACTCTAAGAAAATCTTCCATTGCATCTCCTTTATAGTAATGGACAAATAATGATGTTGGTTCTTGGATATCCTGTAGAGTAGATGTTTCAACCTCTTCAGTGCTACTCTATAGTGCATAACCCAGCACTTCAGAGAATATTCTAATAGTTTTCTTGGGCATCTTGGGGTACCCTAATCAATTTCATAATGATAGTTGGGAGGAATGCATTCCTAAATTCCATGGGCAATAGGATTCTGCTAGGTTTCATGTTGAATTACATATTGAATCTCTTCCAAGTTTGAATGTGACCCTGAGGATATTAAGATGAATATGTTGAATATATATCTTAACTTGCAAAAACGTGACATAAGAAATTGGTATATATGGATTCCTAGTAAGGGTGTATACTCAATTGTAAATATTATCAGGTTGTTATACAAGATATGGGATCCTATTCTTGATGAGGAATCTTTTGAGGATCCAGTTTACCCTCCACAAAATCAAGACCTTGAAAAAATCAATGAAGATTCCTTTGAAGAAGTACCTATTTAAGAAAGAACCCATTCTCCTATTTTATTACCTCATCCCAAGAATCTGAATTAGATGTTCCATATTGTTGATATTCCGATGAGGAATATTTTGTAGGAAAACCCTTGTTTGATGATGAGATGGAAAATGCATCCATTTATCCATTTCATGAAGAGTTGGATTTTATATTTCAAATAAATAATCATAAATACCCCATATATGATCCATATAGTGAAGAATCTAATGAGGAACCTAAATAATTGGAACCTATATAGCAACCAAGCATCCACTCTACAAGATCTCCAAGAACTAGCATCATTAAAGTGAAGGATGTAAGCATAGTACTGCAGGCATTATATCTCTACTCATTCGATTTCCTACAAAGTGTTGTAGCTTGCTTAGTGCTCCTCTCTATTTATCATTTACGTTCAACTTAACGGTGAAATCAACAAGTCCAGGCAAATATTCTAGTACATCTTCTTTATATTAATGGACAAATAATCATGTTAGTTCTTAGAAATCCTGTAGAGTGGATGTTCTAACCTCTTCGGTGCTACTCTGTAGTGCATAATCCAACACTTCAGAGAAGATTAGAATGGTTTTCTTGGACATCTTGGGGTATCCTAATCAATTTCATAATGATAGTTGGGAGGAATGCATTCTGAAATTCCATGGGAAATAGGATTCTACTAGGTTTCCTGTTGAATTACATATTGAATATCTTCCAAGGTTGAATGTGGCCTTGAGGATATTAAGATGAATATGTTCAATATATATCTTAACTTGTAAAAATGTGACATAAGAAATCGGTATATATGGATTCCTAGTAAGGGTTGTATACTCAATTGTAAATGTTTTAACCTCTTTAGTTCTACTCTGTAGTGCATAACCCAACACTTCAGAGAAGATTCTCTCCACTATATCTTGAACATGGCCCCGGTACATTAATTTTTTATGCCTCTTAGTTGCAGTAATGATACTGATCAATTGGATAAAGAAGGCTTGAAAAGAGTTAAAATATAAAATATTAGGCCTTACCAACCTCAAAAGATTGAAGAGCTCTTTAAAATTGTTCTGAAAAAAGGGTTAATGACAATAACACCCATCTCCTCGTATGTATTTGGGAAAGAGCATAGAGTATGTTGGTGTCCTTATTTCCTGGGAAATGCCCTTCATCTAAAAGGAGCAGTCCTGGTCCCTAAAGTAGAATTTGTTGGCAAGATTCACCCAATGGTTCAAATTAAACACTTCATATTCTAAGGGTTTATTAAACATGATAAGATGAAAGACACTAGGGAATTGATTCAACATCTATACTTACAAATTTTGAAGATGCAAATGGTGATGGACCACCACTCCTTAATGAAGTCATTATTTAAATAGAAAATATGATGGCTAGTAAACCCTAACCATTTTAACTATATTTCAAATCTTTGTGTTTGAGGGGCCTAAGTAATTTTTTCTAAAAAACATCTCAACCACCCCTCAATGTAATATTGCATCAATACTACAATTATATATTTTCAAACCCTTATTTTGAATAACCCTTCTTAAATTTTTTAGAGATCCTAGTGCTGCTTCCATGAGCTAGTCACTTGATATTCATTATCATTCACATATATTACTACTACCCAATTTCTGTTTTTTCTTTTGGAAAAAATAGTAAGGTTATAAAATTGATGCCTCCACAAGGTTCTAATCTTACAAATCTTCCTCTCTTTTCTCCCTTTTTAGAAGCAGTGAATCTCTTAGGAAAGGCAGGCGCCCAAGTTTCTTTTTTACTTCAGTGGATTTCAGGAAAGTTCTGTTCTTTCTCTCCTACAGAATACCGCAAGTGATTATCATTTATTAGAGGATGTCTATATGCCCTATCCATCCAACCTATATTTTATTTTATTTGTTTTGAGAGGGGAGCACATACATCTTTCTTCTCACCACAATGATGCCTGATACCTGTGACAAAACGGTACTAACTGTGCCCTAAACCTAAAAACATGACATAAGAGTTATTTAAAGCCAATATGGATTATATTCATTAATTAATATAGGTGGCAGTAGGCAGAGAGAAAAATTCAATGATAGTTGTGTCCTTTCCAATGTTTAATCTTCTTAATCTTCCAATTGTTGCTTTTCTGTGTTTTTCTTATATTTTAACATCCAAACAAAATAATTTATGGAAAATATTTGTTATCGCTAAAATTTGGAAATTATTGGGTTAGGTTCAATTTGATTTCTAATAAAATGTTTTTATAATAAAAAACCTAAAAGAAGAAATCCATAACATTTGGTAGACTTCAGGAAAATCTATGTTGTCGATACAATTTGGAAAATATTGGGTTAAGTTCGAGTTGCTTTCTAACCTAGGGATTTTATAATGATATTGAATTATACTCTAATTTTTCTAGTAAAATACCTAGTGGTTATGGTACATGTGCCTTCTCCTCGATTTCACAATATACACCCAAGGGTAGGATGTCACCCCCCCAAACTCTGTTTACCCGTATTACCTCTGTTTTCGTGGGTGCTGAATGAGGGTAACCTGCTCTAATAGCCTTTTCATTTCCTCTATTGGCCTCTAATAGCCTTTGAATTTCATTTATTTTCCTTTCCTATATGAGGATGATGATGAATTTCCTTTATTTTCCACGTAGCCCATAATATATCTCGGTCATCACTACAATAGAAATATCACTCAGCTATAATAACAGTGCAGTATAACAACTAATAAAACATGATCCTACAAGTTATTTGGAGCAGGACATGAAAGAAAGTAAAGGGAAGAACAGGGATGTAGGGAAGGCATTACGGAAATATGGAAAAAATAGTAAAGGGACAAGAAGGGCGAGACATCATGCAGGAGTGATACTACCATGATCTTGGACTGTGAGGGAAATGTTATCATTCTAGTATCACTAAGCTAAAATCAAAATTGTTCAATGAAATTCTCTAATAGATTGAATTAGTAATGAATCCCTAGAGATTTGCAAAATATTTTTAAAAATTTTAAAATCGAAATGAAGTTGGGCATTGTTCTTGTTGTTGTCTGATTATGCGGTCCCTTGGGCATAAATATTCCTAGAATCAAGTCTAAAATATATTTTAAGGAACTCTGTGCATAAAAAAAAGAAATGCAATCCATTTTGAAGTGATTATGGACATGGATAGTAGTGGAAAGCAACATATTTCACAAATATAGGAATGTAAACAATGATGTAGAGGGTTATTTATAAGGTATGGACCCAACTAGCGATTTAACGAACATATCTTAGACCCAAACTTAGCCCTGAAATGACATTCTGGACCAACCGAAAACCATCAAGCAGTAACCCTTTCTCAAATCTGGGTGCATAAGAAGTAATTAAGGGTTGATTATGAAAGCTGAAAATATTTTTTTTCCACTAAGACTGCAGTCCTATGAATTCTTTCCATAGTAACAACTCTAATCCATGAAATCCATGCTTCATTTTCTAGGTTCTAAGAATGAATAACCTTCAAACATCTGAGGTACCTTCATTTTCTTCATCATCGTAGGGTTGAGGGATGGGCGTAAACGCGCAGCAATTTTCGCAGGGGCGAGAGTTCTAAACATTGTAATGGCAATTTTCGTAGGTGTGAGAATTCTAAACGTTGTAATGGAAATTTTCATAGGCGCCAGAGTTCTAAAAGCTCATGTAATGGCAATTTGTAGATTATTGGGAATTAAACCATCGTAGATCCAAATCCTAGGCTCTATCAAGCACCGAGATGGATCAAATCTCTCGAGGTGCAAAACTCTTCTTAGGTATCCATTGATTTGATTCAAACCAAAAGACACATCTTTTTATTTGAGGTCCACATATAATTTTATTATTATTAATATTAAATATTATTTATGGCAGGCATATAATATTTTTTATTATTTTTTATTTTGTTAGGAACGAACATTCCATCATTTCCCCACACATGGTTTTAAAACCATATGCAAGGCCCTCCTACAATCATGGGTTGTTGAGGAGGCCTTGCACATGGTCTTAAAACCATTTGCAAGGCCCTGCTAAACCATGTACAATAAAACCATGGGTTGTTTAGAATGCCTTGCACATGGTTTTAAAACCATGTGCAAGGCCAACATTTTTTTGCGAATAATTCAATTTTGGCTTTTTTTCTTGACCCACATATTTTTTTTACGGATAATTACATTTTTAATTTTTTATTGTTTTGTTAGGTAGGAAGATTACAACATGTCCCCCATATTAGATTGTTTTTGTGGCCAACATTTATTCACTATCACTATTATTTTTTGCTGACATGTTACAAACATTAGATCACGTTACAAGATCTCTCCCATAATATTCACTATCACTATTATTTTTTTTCGACATGGTACAAACTTTACATCACGTTACAATATCTCTCCCATAATATTCACTATCACTATTATTTTTTTCCAACATGTTAAAAACGTTACTAATGTTACGTCACGTTACAAGATCTCCCCCATACTAGGCTGTAGAGCGCCTCTCAGTGCAATCACTATTATTTTTTGCCGACATGTTACAAATGCTACTAATGTTACATCACGTTAAATCACGTTACAAGATCTCCCCCATATTGGGCCGTAGAGCACCTCTCGGTGCAACAACATAAACCACCAACCTCCAATGTGGTCATCATTGAGTTGTCTTTTCCTAATTAAGACAGGATTAACTCAGTCCTTCATATTATTGATTATATGGAATTATTGCATATGATATTTTTCCAACATCATTTCATTTCCTAATAAGTTGTGGCAAATCATTTGTTAGAGATCTAAAGCATTAGACTCATTAACCATTAAAGTGTAAACTCTACATTATAGCATAATCATTTAATAAACTATATCGAGATTTGCATTAAGATCAAAAGTGTCTATTGGAATAAAAAGGACTTGCTTTCATAATCAATCATTGTTTAATATTTTGTATATATTTAAGTGCAATTAACTAGGAGTTTCCATATTAAAATTATAATAATAAAATTGTGAGTTGTGACATATTTTTATCTAAACATACTAAGTATAAGAAAATGAATTATAGTGTTTGTATATTGTTATCTCATAATAATTAATCAAGGGCATAATTTCAATTTATTTGAAATCATTATCTCTTGATTATAAAAATCAAACATATACTTGTGGAACTATTTACATTAAAACCTTTCCAAAATAATTAAACATCAAATAACTTCCATTTACCTTTATGCATTAAAGGTGATGGTAAACTATAATCCTTGTCTTCCATTCTTGGGCATATAAATATTGCATGTACCTATGTTCAATAAGATTGAGAATTTTCTAATGAATTTAGATAAATCGTAGTATTTATGTTATGATACTTTGCCATTCATATGAAAAGGTTGTTAATAATAAAAAATCCCCAAATTTTCAATGAGAGGCCTCACTACTTTGGGATGTGTAATTAACTATTTAATGATCTATTAATCTACTTTTATGCACAATAATATATATATTTAAGAATCTATGTAACTTTTTTCATTAACTGAAATTCTGACATTGTTGTATGTGTCATGTACATTTGATCATGGGTTTTGAATCTAGATGGGGAAAAATATAGCATACTTCCCCAACAACCCAACCTACAAGAGGAACCCTCATCGTCGTGATCATGATCATCATGATCATCATCATCATCATCGTGGTCGTCGTCTTCATCGTCATCACCATCATCTTCATGATGATGATGATGATGATGATGATGGTTTTGGTTATTCAGTTTCCTTTCTTCCATCAATATGAGGATGACGATGATGATGATGGCGATGATGATGAAGATGATGATGATGGTGGTGATGATGATGATGATCATCATCATCATGGGGATAGCGATGATGATAAGGAGGAGGATAATGAAGACGATGATGATGCTGATGATGATGTTGATGAGGATGATGATAATTATCATCACCATGAGGATGACGATGATGATGATGAAGATGATGATGTGTGATGATGACGACAATGATGATGTTGATGAAATATTATAAGATGATGATGGTGATGACGATTATGATGATGATGATGATGATGTTGATGATGATGATGACAATGATGATGATGATGATAATGATGAAGATGATGATGACGTTGACGGTGACAACGATGCTGATGATGACAATGATCATGAGGATGAAGATGATAATGATGACGATGATGATGAAGATGATGATGATGGCGATGACGATGTTGATGATGATTATCATCATCATGACGATGATGATTATCATGATGGTGACGATTATGAAGATGATCATGATCATGATCATGGGGATAACGATGATGATGATGAACATGATGATGATGGTGATGATGATGTTGATGATGATTATCATCATCACAAGGATGACGATGACAATGATGATGATGATGATGTTGATGATGATGATGATGATGTCGATGATGATTATGATGTTGATGTCGATGATGACAATGATGATGATGATGATTATCATCATCATGAGGATGAGGATGAAGATGAAGATGATGACGATGCTGATGATGATGTTGATGATGATTATCATCATCATGAGGATGATGATGATGATAATGATGTTCATGATGATCATGATGACGCTCTTGATGATGATGATGATGATGTTCATGATGATGATGTTCATTATAATGATGATCATCATCATGATGACGCTCTTGATGATGATTATGATGATGATGTGTGATGATGACGATGACGATGATGAAGATGATGATGATGATGATGAAGATGATGACAATGACGATGATGATGATAATTATGATTTTTATGAGAATGATGATGATGATGATCATGATCATGAGGATAACGATGATTATGATGACGATTATGATGAAGATGATGATGATGGTGATGATTATGTTGATGAGGATGATGATGATGATGATGGTCATGATGATGAAGATGACGATGATGACTACAATGATGATGAAGATTATGTTGATTATGATGATGATGATTATGATGACGATGATGCTTATATATGATGATGGTGATGATGTTAGTTGTAACTCTTTTTTTTTTTAAGTAAGATAAAAGAATAGGTCTATGATGATGATGATGATGATCATGGCGATGATGATGATAATAAGATGATGATGACGATGATGATGATGACGATGATGAAGATGATGATGGTGGCGATGATGATGATAATAAGAGGATGATGATGATGATGATGATGATGATGATAAGATGATGATGATGATGAACTAGATGATGGTAATGGTGATGATGATGAAGATGACAACGACGACGACGATGATGATCATTATGATGATGTTGATGATGATGATGATGATAATAAGATGATGATGGTGGTGATGATGATGATGATGATGGTGATGATGAAGACGACGTCGATGATGATGATGATGATGAAGATGAAGATGATGATGATGTGGATTATGATGATGATAATTATGATGATGATGATGATGATTCTGATGATGATGATGATGATGATTATGATAATGATGATGATTATATATGTTGATGATGATGGTGATGATGTTAGTTGTAACTCTTTTTTTTTTAAATAAGATAAAATAATAGGGCTATGATGATGATGATGATGATGATGATGTTGATGACGATGATGATGATAATATGATGATGATGATGATGATGATGATGATGATGATGATGATGATGAAGATGAAGATGATGATGATGTGATGGTGACGATGATATGATGATGATGATGATGATAAGATGATGATGATGACGAGGATGATGAGCTAGATGATGGTAATGGTGATGATGATGAAGATGACTATGATGAAGATGACGACAATGATGATGATCATGATGATGATTTTGATGATGATGATGATGTGTGATGATGACGATGATGATAATGAATATGATGATGAAGACGATGAAGATGACAATGATGATGTTGATGATGATAATTATGATTTTGATGACGACGATGAAAATGATGATCATGAGGATAACGATGATGATGATGACGATGATTATGATGAAGATGATGATGATGGTGATGAGGATTCCAATGATGATGATGGCCGTGATGATGAAGACAACGATGACGACAATGATGATGATGAATATGATGAAGAGGGTGATTATGATGATAATGATTATGATGATGATGATGATTATGGTGATGATGATGATTATATATGATGATGATGATGGTGATGATGTTAGTTGTAACTCTTTTAAAAGAAAATAAGATAAATGAATAGGTCTATGATGATGATGATCACGACGATGAAGATGATGATGATAAAAGATGATGATGATGATTATGACAATGACGATGATTATGATGATGACAATGATTATGACGATGACAATGATTATGACGATGATGATGATGACAATGAATATGATGATGATGGTGAGGATGTTAGTTGTAACTCTTTTAAAAGAAAATAAGATAAATGAATAGGTCTATGATGATGATGATGATGATGATGAAGATGATGATGATAATAAGATGGTGATGATGATTATGACAATGAAGATGATTATGATGATGACGATGATTATGATGATGACAATGATTATGACGATGACAATGATTATGACGATGATGATGATGACAATGAATATGATGATGATGGTGATGATGAAGACGACGATGATGAAGATGACGACGATGATTATGATGTTGATGATGATGATGATGTGTGATGATGATGATGATGATGATGATGATGATGATGAATATGATGATGTCTGATGATGACGATGATGATGATGAAGACGATGATCATGATGATCATGATGATCATGATGATCATGATGATCATGATGAAGACGATGATGATGATGACAATGATGATCAACATGATGATGATGGTGATGGTGATGATGTTAGTAACTCTTTTAAAAAAAATAAGACAAAATAATAGGTCTAATTAAATATTTACCTTTAAATATATTTCATCGTCTTCTTCATCCATGTCATCGTATTCTTCATCCAAGTCATCATCTGTATCATCAGATCCAAAGTCAACATTGTAAGGGTTGGCCATATCATAATCATCATCACCAATCAGTTATGCTCATCATGTCATCGTCGGTATAATCGTCATCGACATTATACGGTACATCATCTGATTCAACTATTTCTTAGAGCACATCTTCTGTTGGATGATCATCATCACCTAAATCATGTTGATCATATTCTTCTTCATCGTATTCTTCTTCCAGATAACCCTCTTCATTAGTATCATCTAGGTTATACTTTACCGGCCTTCCCCTTGGATTGTGTCTCACAACAAATGACCAGCCCACTTTACTTGGAACCTCTGAGTAAAATACATGTTCACATTGGCTTGGTAGAACATAAGGATCTATTCCTGGCTCAAACAACCTTGTGTTTACCATGGTAAATCCATTATCATGTTCAATAATAGTTCTATTGGGATCACATTGATTCAATCGTAACCTTGACCATTTGACAATGAATAGAACTACCTTAAGGGATTTAAAGTCACATTGTATAATGTCTTCCAAATACATTTAGTATCGATTTTCTGAGACTTATGGATGTCTGTCATTTCTAGATGAAACATCAGTCACCTCAAAGACAACAAATATCCGAGAATCTAATGTTTTCTTTGTTTCATCCAATTTTTTGATCTGATATCTACCTCCATTGCAGACCATAGCCTTATGGTGTTTTACCTACAATAAGAAATACACAAAAAGATTACACATCCATTCAGTCCTTATGCAGTAATACATGGAAAAGAACAACATGTACGTCAAAATGTAATTTGCAAAATAAAATATTTATAGGGATTGATTAATATGCTTGCCATTTTATCTTTTAAACCATATACCAAATCGATTTCCCTTTATATTAGAATTCTATCTCCATTGCGATGTGCTTCTTTTACCAATGAAGCCACACCTTCCCATGATATTCCATGACCTGATTGTTCGCATCGTTCAATCCATACCTTCATCCAGTCAATATTGTTTGCGATGTATAAATGAATTGCATCCCATTCTCGACCAACTGTTTGATGACAATAACCATTAAAATGAAAGACAGGTGTAAATATCCTTAACAAAGTATATACTCTTAATTGAAGCAATAACTAGAAAATACAATTAGAATATGAACGATATAATAAACATCCACTAGCTAATAATTACCTTTCAGCCTCCTCAATCTACCTTTCCCCTTCAGTTCCTCCCCTTCCAATTTGTTATTGGAGTCTAGATCACAAATGTGACGTAAATTGAGCTTTGACACTAAAATAGGAAGATATTTACTAACATACAACATGTTTTGGTATACTGTATATCCTTCCATCATAGAACCCTCAGCATGTGCTCATTGTCTCACCAAACCATTCATAAATTTCAAGTGCCTCTCAACCATCCACATGGACCTTGAGTGCAAAGGTCCACACAACCCAATCTCCTCAACTTGGTGTATGAGGTAGTGTTCCTGTGCATTGAAAAATGCCGAAGATAGATGCTTCCACATTTCACACATGAGATGAGTAATCTCTCTCCTCCAATACTTTATATATTCTTTATGGATTTCTTTAGATGTCAACCATCTACAAGTGACACAAACCAATAACAATATTTAACAAAAAAAACATTAAATTACATATGATGAAATAGTGCACAAAAAAAAATATAAATTATATGGAGAATTAAAGAAACACTAAGCACATGCAAGTAATCGCTAGTTACCTCGTGTATTCACCAAGATTATATATAACTTATTTGACATTGTTTTCAAAGTTGTCTGGGAGAGAGAGAGGTAGACCATACTGTATCAATAGACAAACCACACCATTTATTAAACAAAGAGTATACAAACAAGAAAAAAAAATATACGCAGTAAAATGAAAAAAAATAAATTATATGGACATAACAATAATAATTACCTTGATGAAGACGCGCCAATCATGTGTTTTTACCCGCGTAAAATCACCTTTTTTGGTTATGATATTCTTCAAGTTTGCACAAAATCCCATGGGAAATTTAATTTTCCGCATTACTTCTTTGACAACATCGCTTTGTTACTCTGTAAACATCCATGGAATTGAGTTTATATTAACTTGGTCACCATTGCTGTGAAACTGGATGACATCTTTCATTGCATGGTTTCTTTCTTGAATGTCTTTTCAAGCTTTCACAACTTTATCTTTCTCCCTCCTTAGCTCCAGTAGTCTCCATAATGTTTCAGTAACATTCTTTCCAATATGCATTGTATCAAACAAATGAGCAATTTGTAGGTGTTCATAGTAGGGAAACTTGCTGAATTGAATAGGATAACTTTTCATTCCTTGTGGAAGCCCATTAATTCCTTCATGATCATGATGGACATCATGAATATTAGTTTATAAATAAATTACATCATAAATCAAATATGTCCACTACAGTAAACAACTCACAATAAAAATTAAAATACATAGCAAATCATATGCGATGATCCATACATACCATGATGACGATTTCTATTGTATTGCATCTTCCAAAGGTGAGGTGTCATTCTTTGTGGCTTTAATGCAGTCTCCTACTTCCCATTGAAATTTTTTTTTTCCAGTTGTTCTATACCTATGATTCTTAAAGAGGAAATGCCTATATTCATCAAACACCTCCTTTCTTAAGCTTTTTGAACGACAAGATTTTATCTTAGGACCACAAAATGGACATGCAAATTTACCCTTTGTATGAAGACCTACAATATTTAGATATGGAATATCTATGTCAAATATATTCATATATAAACTATTATAACTACTCCATATAATTAAATGTAATTAAAGTGGAACTTAAAATTACAAACCACAAAATGAAGTTAACCCAGGGGCATCGTGTGTTGTCCATACAACCATTGCATGGAATTGAAATTTCCTTTGTCTTATTGGTCTAGATATGTCATACATAGTGATTTCATTCCACAACTTCAATAGCTCATGTATAAGAGGTTCGATGTATACATTCATATCTTTGACTTAGAACTTACCTGATTGATTTGAAGTACATATAAAATATACCATTATGAGAACCATTAAGATATATAAACCATGCACAAGAATAAAATAAAAGAGATATATATGAAATTAGGAAACATAATATGACAAATGAGATGCCACAACTACATTATAAATAAAACAGTTGTAGGAAAAAAACCTGGAATAATCATCGACAACATTATGTGCTCCCTCTTTATTGACAACCATGGAGGAATGTTATTGTTGATAACAAAAATAGGCCACACTGTGTAAATGGATTAACATCATATGTTTCCAAACAAATCCTAAGATTACATGGTTCTTGTTTAAAGTGAGGCCACGTTTCCTCCATATATCTAAAAGTAGAACCATCTACATCCATTCGGATAACATCATCTTGACTTATGTTCCTGGGATGGTAATCCATAAATTGCACTATGTTTTTGCACCTAAATAGTCGTTGCAAATGTGGAATGATGGGAATATAATGAAGAACCTTTTGAGGCACCTTTTTT
Organism: Pseudotsuga menziesii; assembly: GCA_001517045.1. Lineage (NCBI taxonomy): Eukaryota > Viridiplantae > Streptophyta > Pinopsida > Pinales > Pinaceae > Pseudotsuga > Pseudotsuga menziesii. The sequence continues at coordinate 648,555 of LPNX010332747.1, forward strand.
ATTACTTTATATGTACAATATCTAATTACATGACATTCCGAACATTTTGTTGCAAATTCATGCCGATTATAATATATAACATGGTCATCGAGGCATGCATGAATTGATTCATAATGCACAATCTCTTTCATGATGGAAGATAAATCTCGATATGTGCAAGTTAAAATATTTGATGGTGGTAACAAAAATTCAGCTATCAAGCTACAAAAAATTTAAAAAAATAGTTAATGTAATAAATAAATAATATTAATGAAACACGCTTCATCCGTACGATGATCAATAATGAACTAACAGTACAATTATTGAAGGAATACATATCAACTTTATCACGATCCTATATATGTGATGGATTATTTTACATACCTTAGCATATGTGTGATTTCAATGTTTGAAAGACCATTCATAACCTTCAAGTTCATTATCAACAATACAACAGAGAGAAGATTTGTGTTGGAGCCTTCATAAAGGGGTTCATATGCCTTATCGAGAAGAGGTATATCATGAACATCATCAAAGTCATCATCATTTTCATTATCATCGTCATCATCATCATCCATTCTAACATTAAGTGAATCATGGATCAATGTATTTGTACCAACATCTTCAACTACATTATCAGTATGATCATCTTGTTTAGTATGATCATTCACTTGTTCTCCAATAAACATACACGCTCCATGATCATGATCCTGAACTTGTTTTGAAAGCACTTCCTCTGGATGATATGTTGCAGGGTTTCTTTCCTTTAATATAAATACATGGAAACATCAATAGATATAAATTAATATATGAAAAATAAAAATAATACATACAACTACCAAAACAAAGAATATAAAAAACTTTATAATGCTAAACCTACAAATGGATGATATTCATTCCCCCCTAAATGTGTCCATGTTCCCTGCAATGTTTTGTGGCTGTTGAGATCAATATTCTTATCCTCTTAAATCCCCTGCATTTAATACACGAACAATAACATTTTCCATCACCCCTTCGCTTCGCTGCATCCCATAGTCTAGCAAGTAATTATCAGTTGTTTTCGTTTGGATCCAAAATATTTCTATTTGACATTTTGTCACAAATTTCATGAATGAATATAACTGGTTGTCTTAAAAAATAAATTTCTACGCATCCCAATTTTCTCAAATGGAGAGAAGTCGAAGAATAAAAAAATCCCGGCAAATTGTCTATCGAAGAAAAAAAATTTCCCACAACTGCTTGTTGAAGAATAAAACAATTCTTGAAAACGTCCGTCGAGGAATAAATAATTTTTGCAAATAGTTCGTCGCTTCTACAACAAACATGTCGAATGTTTAAAAAGGTTAAATTTATAATGGCCCCATCATTGGATATCTAACGCCTTGAATATAGTTACCATCGGAAATATGGGACCAACAATTTCAATTTTTTCAAATTTGACACTATTTTCTTTCAAAAACACCTACAAATTAATGTCAGATATTCGACACCTGTGCGACGAAAAACCTACGGGGTAAGTGTTGAATTCCAGAGACATATATGTCGAAAAACTGGCTCCAAAGTATCGGATATTCGACAGCTTAGCTATCGAAAAACCGATTGCAACGTGTCGGATATTCGACACCCTTGGAGTCGAAAAATCGAATCCAAATGTGTCAAAAATTCGATGGCGCTAAAAATGTTCCTAATCGTTGTACTTCTCAATGATTGTTCTCCGACACATCCATACGAAATGTTGAATTCTAGTGTCGGATTTCGGATTCAAATCTTGTTGTGGGAGATTAAACCATTAAGATATATCCAAGTCCAAAGCCTATGCATGTAAACAATTGACATTGAGGCTATGATTATTGATCCTAAAAGAATGCTAAAGGAGGAAATTTTTTTCTCTCATAATTTCTAAAATAAAATGGTATAGAGGAATATTTTTATTTATCTAATATTGGGACCATTATTGAGTTGAATATAATCTAAAGAAAATTTTGATTTGAAGATGAAGGATGTTAGATATGTGTCAAATTCTAGTGTATTATTTAGGAGAAATTTCAATGGGATGTTGCTAATATGTTTTAGGGTCATTGAATATCTATAAATCCTTTAAGGAAATTCATGAGTGTATGTGGGGAGAATTTCTCCTAATTTATTGAAACTCATAAACGAATCTGAGTAGGTTTTTTTTGGTCTACTCTTTTCATAGAGACATACAAGAGGGTCAAGAGTTGTTCAAATTGTAAAAAAAATGAAGGGACCAACAATGCCCCTAAAACCTATTGTAGTGGATACAACATTGAAAAGTGGGGGTTGGATGTTGTTAGTTGTGTAAACTCAAATTCAATCAAATTCCATGTATATATCCTAACAACAACAAACTATACGAAATGGCCTAAAGTTGTTCCTCTAAAGATAGTTGATTTATCTCAACTCATGTGCTTTTTAGAGTATATTATGTCCCATTGGAAATGGTTTGATATTTGTCATCTCACGTTTCACTTCTTTTTTTGGAAAATATAACATCATCTATATACAATATTTGAACTACTACCTTGAAGGTACTAGTTTGGATTAATCAACAGACTCTCATCAATATTTTTATAGAAGACTATATTGACCTACTAATAAAATTAGCATAACAAGTTTAATGATGGGATGTGGGTAGGAAAGATTATTCTCAACTAAATAATTGAGCATTATCCTTTCAAAATGGTCTATGGTAAGGATGTGATGTTGATGATGCATCTTGAATTGAATGTTATATCATTGGCCACTATATTGGAAGATGATGAAGAAAAGACCATTCTATGTTTGAGTTGATATTACTAATTCATAGAAATCCAAGAGGGATGAAATAATAAATGATTGGCTATTAAAAAAAAATAATATGTCATCCCTATAAATCTTGGTTAAAGAAGAACTTAAAATTTTTTCGAAAGGGACAACAAGCTTTTTTTTTATATAAGGCCAAGGAAAAGGTATCCATGTATGCTAAGTTCAATGTTCTATGTATCAATCCATATCATATAAACAATATTTCTTCAACTCGTACCTTCCTAAACAATCGATGAAACTTTCTTCGACACTATATCATATAATTGTGCATACTATTTATTTATTTTTCTTATATATTTTGTGACTTGGATTCTCAATGACACACATGGATCACTGCCTTACGGTTGGAGCACAATGTAGAAAATATTCTCACCCATCACAAATTTTCTTTGTTTTCCCTCCATGTTTTAAGAAAGGCTACGTGAGTGAAACATGTAATTTTCCGCCGCCCTCTACATTTAGACACTTATTAAGACTAAAAAATGACAAAGGCTTTTAAAGTTCTTTAGGCTATTTATTTTGGGATGCTCACAATAGTGTTGTATGTTTTATGAAGAAGTCGCTCATGTAACAAATGGACGAGAGAGCTACGGTAATATCATAGTGAAATTTAGAGCTTAGCATAAACGTGCTTGGAGATTTCATGGTTATTAGCTTGGGCCATGAGATGACCTCTCAAGTGCCTTGGTATGTTCTACATGTTATATATATTATACCTTGTATAAAGATGTTGTATTTGATTTGGGTGAGCTCATATCCAATGATATTTCCCATCAGCTATTAAAATTTTACAAGACTAGAAGGTTTTTTTAATGTCTTCTTATTTTGTTTATGCATTGTTTTTCTTAGTTTATTTGATAAAATTTCTATGAAAGAGAGTATTGATGTTTAAATTGAACAAATTCAAAATTGTTATCTAACACTACGAGAATGTTATGGAGAATATTCATGATGCCTTTCTGGGAATATTTATATAGATGCTTCTCAGTTAGGTACTAAATGCACTGACATTGGAATCTTGAACCTTGTTTATAGGAAAGGGAGAGTATTTCTACAAAGAGTAGTTCATTGGCATTCTTTATGGGATTGAAATGAAGCTTGACCTGTTGCAAAAATTTATGTACATGAAATTCTTGCTAAATAAATTTTGTTAATACTATTAGAAGTGGTTATTACTCTTCGATAGAGATATAAAAGTATATATATATTTCAATTCCTTTTAAATGTTAAAGGATTACCTTAAGAAGTATAACTGATTTGGTCAACAAAAGGGTTTCCTTAAGAAGTATAACTCATTTGGTCAAGGATGCATGGGGATTTCAAGCACTAGAATTAAAATAATCTAAAGTCATTCAATGTTACAACCATGAAGGTATATCTAAGATCCATATGTTAGTAGTCAATTGTAATATATGTTTTCCATGGCCCAATCACCAAGCTAAAAGGAGCCAGTGACAATGAAGACATCCTTATGGAGGTTAAGGGACCAAGTACACCAAAGTGCTTATCAATATCTCAATATGACTTTGATACTTTTAGTTTGAACATGAGAGAGAATAAAAAGGATTGAGAATATTGGTGGTTCAAATTAATGCATATACTTCATAACATAGTAGCATTATTCGAGTACAAATATTATTCGATATGGAGAAAATACGTAATGAAAAATGCATACTTCTTATATATTAATATAACACTTTAAATGGAATATACATATCATAAACATACATTATTATCTATATAATTAGCAGAGTGACAACAAATGTGGCCGGTGAACGTCCCATAAAGACCCAATTCGAAAATTACCAACAAAGTCACAATTTGAGGAAAATTTTCCTTGACTAGTTTTGACTCTAGGGGATTCAAATGGCACAAGAGGCTCTCCAATTTGGTAGGGAATGATATGGGTACTATTACAACCACTAAATTGACTCTCTTATAACTTTATGAAATATTATAGGCATATACAACTTGGTTTGGGAACACTATAAAAAACGGTAAAATGATTAGTAATTTGTGATGCAAATTCCCTTATGTTGTGAGCAAAAATGGCTCTCCAAATCCTATGTGACCCTCCAAAATTTTCAAACTGAATATGGGGAATATTCTTAGTATTAATTTAATATATTTTTTTATGGTCAATAGGTTAGCAACATAGGTTTAAAGATTCGTATTCTAATGCATAAATTCAGTGATATTTGCTTAATGAAATGGCATGTAAAAGCCCAACTTCGACTCACAAATGGTGTATATAATGGTTCAAAAGAGAAACTAATGAATATATTCCATTAAAAACATATTAATATCTCTCTAACATCATAAAACATCATATCCAATTCGCAACATACATCAGATATACAATTGCATTGAAATGGGAAATCAACAAATGGAAACTAGTCATAACAAAGCTTGGAAATGTGGACATTCGCATATGTATTAATGTTGATTTACACTTACAGGGAGGATGGAATACATATTAAAATTACATAAATCAACTACTTGGGCATCAACTAGACTCAATGGGGCACAACAACCATTTGCATAAGTGTGCTGGCATAAAGAAATATGGAAATATTGAAGTGGAGATTGAGAGAATAGGAGGAGAGATGGGTCAAGAATAGTAGAATCCTCCTATATGTAGTAAAAACACTCAATTAACCTCTACATGATATTTCATGGTGGCATCTACCACAACCAACTTGGATGAGAATCTAACTTTCTTGAAATTGGCTCACTAGCAGGGTAAGTGAGTACTCACCATGCAATGGACAAGCTAGTGCTTTCCAAAATTCCAAAAGAAAATCTCAAAATGATAAAAATCCATTCAAATTCCTCATGAAATATTTTTATAACCTTCCTAAGTTCCTCCAATGTCTAATTCACTCCCATACGATTCCTCCAGTTCATCCTTGATGTTTAGTAACCACCATGACACTTGTCCTTCTCCTAAACCCTTCATCTTCCTCCAAATTCCAATTGCTTCAACCTATCCCCAAATGTATCCCATTGGACACTATTTTTATCTTTGACATGTCAAATTTTCATAGGTCTTCAATTACATGTGAAACAAGGTTTGGCTTGTAAAAGAATCTTCCATCATTGTTGTCATAAAACACAGGGAATGTCTGTCCAAATGGAACTTAGTTTCTTCCTAGGATCTTCCTCTTCAATGGGGAGTTAATCCTCCTGACCCATTTGAATCTTGGGCTCATGATATGATATTTCACACATATTCACCTTCCAATAGCGTCCCACCATTCATCATTTCAAATTTGAGGTTAATTCATGACATGTGTAAGGAAGAATCTAGACACCCAAGGTCTCCATGAACCACCAAATGTCCTTATGAAGAAATGCCACTTTAATTTCTCCATATTTATTATTTATATGAACCAAATTAATGTGTAAATAACAAACTAAGGTTTTATTGCATCCCATAGCTCCGTTGATGCAATATTTAACTCCTCCCTAACGTATGGAATTAGTTGGTGGGTGAAACATTCTCAACTAGTAGACTCACTGGGATGGGGCCATGACAGTCCTCCCCACCCAATATTGTTTGTCCTCAAGAAATTCCAAGATTTGATGCTGCAATTGGTTTTCATCTTCCCAAGTGGCTTTCTCACTAGGCAAATCCTTCCATTGTACCAAATATTATTTTAGTGTTATTATTCTTAACATTCTCTCCCTTGTTCTCAGTATTTTGTATGGAATGAGAACAAGTTGTCCTTCATCATCCAAAGGAGGTAAAGTATCTGAAACTGAAATATGATTCCATATAACCTTTTTTATACATGAAACATGAAATACATTATGAATTTTTCTTCTCTTAGGAAACTCCAGTTCATAAGCCACTTCTCCAACCTTTTGAATAGCTTTGTAGGGACCATAAAACCTTGGTATGAGATTTTATCAACCTTTACCCTTTTCGGTGATTTATTTGGAGTGATGAAACCTCAATTACACCAAGTCATTCACTTGGAAATTCCTCTCCACTCTATGTTGGTATGGATACTGTTTTTGTTGATTTTGGGAAACCTGCAAGTTATCTTTCAAAACCTTCAAAATTTCTTGACTTTCTTCAATCCAATCCTTAGCCTTTGTATCTCTACTATCACCACAAATATGTTCAGTAAAATTGGATACATCATAACCATAAATTTATTTAAAAGGATACATGCCAATGGACATATTAAAAGTAGTATTGTAACAAAAACCACCAAAATACAGCCATTTTATCCATGTTTTTTTCATCCCACTAACATAGTTCCTTAAGTATCCCTCCAACCATTGATTCACCCTCTTTGTTTGGCCATCATTATGGGGATTATATCTTGTGCTATGTGTCAAATTTTTCTCCACTATTTTGAAGAGTTCTTGCCAAAATGAACTCAAAAATAAGTTATCTTTGTCACTAACAATGCTCTTAGGAAGCTCATGCAATCTAAAAACTTCTTTAAAAAATAGTTTAGCCACTTGTGCAACAGTGAAATTGGTAGTAACAACAAATAAATGATCAAATTTAGTGAGCCTATCCACCACGAAAAATATGCAATCTTTACCAAATAATTTGTGAAAACCAGTGCTGAAGTCCATGGAAATGCTCTCCCATTTTTGTTCTGGAATAGGAAAGGGATGTAAGATACTAGTTGGATGAGTCTGCTCCACTTATTTTGGGTATGTGTGGGGAATTCATCAACATACTTAATAACATCATCCTTTAACCCTTTTCATGAGAATGTTTCACTCAACATTCGGTATGCTTTGAAGAAATCTAAGTGACCAACTAGAGGAGAATCATGATCTTTCTTTAAAATTTGCTCCTTCAAACTGAACTAGGGACCAAATATATTCTATATTTGTAGTATATAATTCCTTCCAACACCTTATACCTATCATCATGGTTAGTGCCATAAAAAAATTCATAAGAAAACTTATCATTGGCATACTCTACTTCTAATGTGGCTTTGCAATTTTCTTCTACATCCATTAGAGAAATAGAAGGTCTTCTAGATAAGGAATCAACTACCACATTAGTTTTTCCCTTCACATATTCAATATCAAATTCAAATTCTTGAATCTTAATCACCCACTTTTTATGCCTTTCATTTAGATCCTTTTGAGTGAGGAAGAACCATAATATGTTATGGTCAGTTTTGACCACAAATTTGTTTCCCCCTAAGTGTTATCTAAACTTGATCAAATCATGCATGATGGATAGAACTTATTTGTAACAAATGGAGTAAAGCTTTCCATGTGGATGTAGCTTCCTACTCTAAAAATATATTGGGTTGTTTCCTTGTTTTAGGACTACTGCAATGCCCTCTCATGATGCATCACATTCCAAGACAAATGGTTTAGAAAAAATATTCAAGGCTAGAATAGGACAAATCCTTATTACCTCTTTCATTCATTTGAAATATTTTTCATCTCCTTCATTCCATTGGAAAGCATATTTCTTTGTCAAACTAGTGATAGGTGAAGTGAGTTGGGCGAACCCCTTCACAAACTTTCTATAGTAGGTGCAAATTCCAATGAATCCTCTCATTTCAATGATATTTTTGGGATGAGGCCATTCTATAATGGCTCTTATTTTCTCCATATTCACATTCATGCCATATTGACCAATGATGTATCTAAGACACAATATCTCTGTCAAACCAAAATCACATTTTGATAGCTTAGCAAACAAATATTGATCATGCATAATTTTTTATACCTCTTCTAGATTATGTAAATGTTCCTTCCAAGTTTTATTGTAAATAAGAGTATCATCAAATAAAACTAGTACAAAATTATGAAATTGATTGTGGAATATATTTTTCATGCATGATTGGAATGTGGAAGGTGCATTTGTCAAGCCAAAGGGCATGGCAACAAACTCAAAGTGACCATAGTGGCATCTGGAAGCATTCTTTTATATGTATTCTTCCCTAATTCGAACTTGATGATAACCAGTTCTCAGGTCAATATTTTAGAATAAATTGTCTCCATGGAGCTCATACATGAGCTCATGAATACTTGGGATGGGATATCAATTCTTCATTTTCTTCTTATTCAATGCTCTAAAATCAATGCACATCCTCAAAGTTCCATCATTTTTTTTACCATAACAATTGAAGAAGCATATGGGTTGGAACTAGGCCTTATGAGACCCAACTCAAAGATATATTTAATGGCCTCCTCAATCTCATCTCAAATCCTTTTGGGGTGTCTATAGGGATGAATTTTTATAGGTTATGTTCCTATCTCTAACTCAATGATATGCTCCACCTCTCTATTTGGTGGTATTCCCGGGGGAAGGTCTCAAAAAACCTTATCATACTTACTCAATAATTGTTATATATCCTTATTATGCTTGGAAACCTTCAAGTTAGGTTTATTATATATAATTAAAAATTAAACATCTCATTCTATGTCTCTGTGCCTCAATATAGACCACATGCTGTGAGGAAACCACTTGATTTGCGTAAGTGTGCATTCCCCTCACCAAGATGGGTTTTCGTTGCAAATTTGTGAACCTTATTCTAGGGAATTGATAAATAAGTGTATGATCCCCTAAATATTACAACCAATGTACTCCCAAAACCACATTTGTATCAGCCACCTTCACTACATAAAAACTGCCAATGATAGTATGATATCCTAGAGTAACTTGAAGCTTTGGAATTGATTTAGTGCAATCCGTAGAATTGTTACCTGGAATGATGACTCTGAAACCATACAAAGTTTAATCTTGTAAATTTATCCTCTCCACCAATAATGCATCTATGAATTTATGAGTGGCTACTCCATCGACTAGAACCGTGAGCCTCAAGGTGTGGAATCTGGGTACACTTGACAGTTCTACAATTTTTCCTGTATCAGGAGTGGGTTGTTCTTCTTATACTCTTTCATACCCCTCTTCTTTGGCTTTAATTTGTGTTTATTCCTCCCCTTCATCATGTTTAGAAAAATATTCAATGTATTGTGCCTTCCACTTAGCACATCTATGTCCTGGAACCCAAGGTTGTCAGCATGTAAAAGATAGCTTCTTTCTTACCAGTTCTTCTTTTCTTGGTCCTCCTTTATTTTCTTTGGTATAGGAGTCCCTTTTCCATGGTTTATTTCTTTATTTTAACTTTTAAGGTAAATTGTGTCTTGGGGGGATATTTGGTTCTTGGCAATACATTATGCAAATCTCTTATCAAATTCATGAAATCCTTCAATGTGGATAGCTTGTGGGATTTCACGAGCCCTATAAAAGGTTCTTTAAATCATTTAATAAATAATAAAACCAACCTAGCCATAGGTACATCAAAAAAAATTACTAAAATATTTTCAAACTCTAACAAATATGCTTCAGGAGTTCCTACTTGTTTCAATTGTGCTAGTTCTTTTGAAAGGAAGTTCAGGGTCTTTCCTCTCAAATATTTATATTAATGCATTTGAGAAACCCTCATAATAAATTTGATCATGTCCCAAGGTTATAATACCATAGAACCACCAGTCACTGGCTTCCCCTTCAAGATTAAAAATCACCATTTTCAATGCATCTTCTTCAACCGTAGGATTTAACTGAAAAATACACACTTAATTTTTGCAACCAAGCACTAGCGGACATTTGTGAGGAACCATCAAAGGAAGGAATAGTTACTTTTCCCATGGTGTAATTCAATTCATGATTAAGAGGAGGTGTCATATTCCCATTTCCTTCTTTATTAAATTGAAGAGAGGCTCTAATGAGCTAATCGAAAGGTGTGACTTTCCTACATTCATCACTTGGTTGGTGCCAGTCATTTGATGCTTCTCTCACATCATAAGTAGTGTAAGGGAATTCTTTGGACTCTAAAAACTTACGTATTATAGGTCCATTCTGATTTTTGAACTCATGAGGTCATTTATGAGGTCTAGAATTCAAAAAAATGGTTTCCCCATGGGTCTTCCTCTTATAATTGGGTGAACTATTACTACTCTCGGGTGTTGACTTGCCCCAAAGTTCACTAGCCAACAATTAAAATATTGCATAAAATGTTTGGTCTTTCCTTCAAGATATTCCTTAATGAATATTGTAAGATCCTCATTATTAGGCTTTGTCATCCATATCTTCAAGTCCTAGTTTTTCCTTAACCTCCTTGTAAAAATAACAAACTTCTCCACTTCATCCAGTTTCACTATTAAGGTCTTCAGTCTTAGATTCTAATGAATGGAGGTCATAATCATCATGAAACATAAATATAAAACACTAACATGTTCTAATATCATGCTACGATACCACACTAATGACCCAATTCAAAAATTGCCAACAAAGTCAGAATTTGGGGAAAAATTGCCTTGACTAGTTTTGAATTTGGGGGATTCAAATGGCACAAGATGGTCCCAAATTTAGTAGGGAATAATATGGGAATTCTTAGGATGAATAAATTGACTATATAATAAATTTATGAAAGGTTGTAGGAATCTAAAAATTTATTTGTGAACATTGGAAAAGATGGTAAAATTACTAATAATTTGTGTCATGTCCCCATTCCAATACGTCTACTAGTTGACAATGTTCACCCACCTACTAGTTCCCTAGGTTGGGGGAGGAGGAATTATAAATAGAAATAATGGATCTATGGGAGACAAAAGAACCTTATTTTATAATTTACACATTAAATTTGTTCATACACATTATAAATATGGAGAAAATAATTGGGCGTTGCTTCATAAGGACATTTGGAGACATGGAGGACTTGGGTGGCTAGATGCTTCCTTACACGAGTCATGAATTAAACCAAAATTAAAAATTGTGAGTTATGGAATGTTATTGGAATATTAATATTCATCAAATGACATATCATGAGGCCAATTATTTGAATGGGTGAGTAGGATTAACTCCCCATAGAAGAGGAAGAGTCTAGGAAGTAACTCGGTGCCATGTGGAGCTAGATTCACTATGCTTTATGAAAAAAATGATGGAAGATTATATGAGAAGTAAGACCTGATTGCATACCTAATTGTAGAACTATGAAAACCTAACATGTAAGGGGTAAAAGTATCCTCCAAGAGGGTGCATTTGGGACTAGGTGGCAGCGATTCAAATTGGGTGGAAGATTAAGGGTTGAGGATAAGACCAAGTGGCATGGAGGTTAATAAACATCAAGGATGAGGTGGAGGAAGCCTATGGGAATGAATTATACCTTGGAGGAAATTAGGAGGATTGTAAAAATATTTCATGATGAATGGAAATGTATTTTGATCATTTGTTAATTTTCCTTTGGAATTTCGAGATCATTAGCTTGTCCTTTACACGGCGAGTGCACACTAACCCTGCTAGTGAGCCAATTTCAAGAGAGTGAGATTCTCATCCCGGTTAGAAATGGGAGAGGCCATTCATACCTCTCATTTGGATATTCATGGAGTGTTTTATTTACGATAGTATTCTGTTGTTGTTCATGACCCATCTCTCCTCCCATTATCTCAATTTCCACTTTGATATTTCCATGTGTTTCTATGAAGGTGCACTTGTGTGAATGGTGGTTGCGCTCCAGTCAGTTGATTTGATGCCAAATAATGGGTGAATGATTCATGGATCTGTATTATGTCCCTCATATTCTCTGTAATTCTAAGTAAGAAGAAATAGATATGCAAATGTCCACATTTCCAAAACTTTCTTGTGACTAGTTTCCTTGTGATGATTTTCCCTTTGAATGGAGATTGTATATCTCATGTATATTGAGACTCGGGTCAATGTTATATGCTGTTAGTGAGATATTGAAATGATTTCAATGGAATACATTCATATTTATCTGTTATGAACCATTATATGTACCATTTATTAGTCGAAGTTTAGCTTTTGTATGTCATTTCCCTTAAGCAAATGTCACTAAAATTATGCATCTGAATATGAATATTTAATCCTCTATTGAAGAATTATTAACCACATATTAGTACAGTAAATGAATTCTAATTACATTCCCTATCCTCTGTTCAAAAATTTGGGTGGTTTTCATAGGAGTTGGAGAGCCATTTCTTCCCACACCCTAGGGGGAATTACATCATAAATTGCTAGCAATTATTATGTTTTTTACATTATTCCCAAATCAAGTTGCATATGTCTATGAAATTTCATAAAAACATCATAGAGTCTATTGAAGAGTCCTAAAACTGCCCACATCAGTCCCTACCAAATTCGAGACCCTCTTGAGCCATTTGAATCCTCCACAGTCAAAACTAGTCAAGGCAATTTTTCCAAAAATTTTTCTTTGTTGGGAATTTTCAAAATGGGACATTACATTGTGATGAAATTCCCCCCTAGGGTGTGAGAATAAATGGATTTAAAAATCCTATGCAACCCTCCCAACTTGTCAAACATATTATGGGAACTGTTATTAGGATTCATTTAATGTCATTTCGTATGGTTAAGAGTTATGCAAGATAGGTGTAAAGCTTCATATTCAAATGCATAAATTCAGTGATATTTGATTAAGGGAAATGGCATGTAAAATATCAAATTTGACTCACAAATGGTCTATATAATGGTTCAAAATGGAGAATAATGAATATGGGCCATTGAAATCATATTAATATCTCACTAACAACATAAAACATCAGATCCAAGTCACAACGTACATCAGATATACAACTCCAATGAAATGGGAAATCAAGACATGGAAACTAGTCACAACAAGGCTTGGAAATGTGAATTTTTGCATATGTATTTCTTCTTATTTCGACTTCCTGATATGATGGATTACATATTACATAGCCATAAGTAATTCACCCATGCTTGGTAACCAACTGGACTCAATGAAATGCAAGCACCATTTGCGCAAGGGAACCATCATCGACAAATATGGAAATATTGAAGTGGGGATTGAGATAATGGGAGGAGAGATGGGTCACAAATGGTAAAAAACTCCTATATGCAGTAAAATAACTCCATTAAGCTCTACATGAGAGTTCAGGGTGGCCTCTCCCACAACCAACTTGGATAAAAATCTCACTCTGTAACGTCCCCGCCCCTCCGATCGACGAAGAGGATGCTACCATGGCATTAACCATCCGGGCAACCGCCCCATGAACATGTATGTACATAAAATGATGAAACAAAATGCTTTGAACTAGAACATGCATACATGATTATTCGTCATATAGCATAAGCAAACAGGCATTCATATAAGCATTCATTCAATATGTTCATCATAATTTATTAATAGTAAATATAATTGCAGAAGTAAGATAGAGAAGATTACTTATCTTATAAAGAACACGTTCTGCAACCAGCTACGTCGCTGGAACATTCCACCCAACCATAGGCCAGTGTGCTCCTTAATCTCTCAGCAACGCTGCCACCCCCGAGCTGGGCATGATTCCCCAAGGAATAGGGAACAAGAAGGCTTACACATAGCTAAGGATACACAAAACACAACCAAGCGAACACAGTTGGGTTTATTAGGACATAAAAAAGACAGCCAAGCCAACATGGTCAGGTTTATCAGGCCATCAAGGAGCTGGGAAATGCTAAATGCTAAGCCGGTGAGCCCATTACGGAGCCAGGAACACCTACACCAGAACTAGCCTGACTTCTAAGACACCCACACACACCCAACACAAGGAATAAGTCCCTTCTCTGCTACACAGTCCCTTGGGCCCTGACTTCCCTTCCAGTGCTATTCAGGGCTTGTGGAGAAGAAAGCCAGCCTTCTAGCTCTGTCTGTGTCATTTCCAACACACCAAGTTTATCAAGCAAACCAAGCCCCCATCCCTGCTCCCAACACAGTTCGAAGACCAACCAATGCATACACGCAGTCACACAAGAAATTCACAGCTTGGGCAAGGAAAACAATTCTTGAGTCATTCTTGGCCCTGTCATGGCCAAAACGACTCCAAAGCAACTTACACCAGTCCCAAAACATATCAGTAAACATAGCTTACAACATGGGGAAAACAACAATCCGTCTTGGACAACGAAGTCACCGAGGAAACTTACACAGTCCGAATATGGAAGAGGAAAGCCAGGTTCTCAGCTGGGTAGAGGATAACATATACACAAGCCACAAATCCGTACGAAAAACTTACACATAGTCCCTGAGCGTAAAAATGGCTCTCCACAGGAAAGATCGTGGGTGATAGTGACCGAACGGCCCCTAGCTTGCTGTGTGAGTAACAACAGCATAGAAGCCAGTGCGTGAGAGAAGATTTACACCAGATCCCAGAATTTGGAGGAAAAACACACCAGATACCTCTCTATGGAGAACGTGAATGACAGCCGAAATGGCTCCCTCTCATGGCTACATGAGGCCAAATAGGAAAGAATCCTCTGCATGAGAATGAGCAACAATGGAGAATGGCAAGTGGGAAAGTGCGGGAGTGTTTTCAACACCATCGTGGAGAGAGTGGAATGATGGGCATAGTCGTTCTTCTACCCAATGTGAGGTTTGATTCGCTGGTGGAGTGTGCATGTAGGCAAGGACTGACAATCCTGCCACACTCCACTCCCCAGCAATAACTGCCCCAACTAACAGCAGAACTTTTAATGGTGGTAGTTGGATAAGACAAGGGGAGGTGAGCAAGTCAAAAGGGTTTAACAACTGACACATGGATTTTCCCCATAGGTTCAAAGTTTAATAATCCCCCCCCCTTATCCTTGTGAGAATCACGCCCCTTCTCAATTCAGTTGCCGTGAACATATTTGGTTGGGTTATTTAATTAAAGATGCATATTTACATGATGACAAAGCTTAATATATGCCGTATACCATGATAGACCATCGGCAATGATTCCATTTGCCGAAACATAACACAACTAAATCGATGGTGGGGCTTTTTCCTTTAGTTCCACACCACGATTCATTACAATAAATTCATTATGTACATTTAATGTAATGGGGTCAAAACTGGGGTGTTACACACTCTCTCAAAATTGGCTCACGAGCAGGGTAAGTGAGCACTCACTATGCAGTGGACAAGCTAGTGCTTTCCAAAATGCCAAAGGAAAATCTCAAAATCATAAAAATCCATTCTCATTCCTCATGACATATTTTTATAACCCACCTAAGGTCCTCCAAGGTCTAATTCAATATCATAGGCTTCCTCCTACTCATCCTTGATGTTTAATAGCCTCCATGACAGTTGTCCCTTTCCTCTAACTTTCATCTTACTCCAAATTTTAGTTGCTTCCACCTAGCCCCAAATGCGCCATCTTGGAGGCTATATTTCTCCCTGGTATGTAATATTTTCATAGGTATGTGATTAGGTCTGAAATCAAGCTTGAATTGTCATAGAATATTCCATCATTGTTTTCATAAAATGAAAGGAATCTCTCTCCAAATGACACCTAGTTTCTTCTGAGGATCTTCCTCTTATATTGGGAGTTAATCCTCCTCACCCATTCAAATTCATGGGCTAATGATATGTTACTTGACACCTCTTAACCTACCAAGAAGTTTCCACCATTCACCATTTTGAATTTGGGGTTAACGCATGACATGTGTAAGGAAGAATCTAGCCACCCAAGGTCTCCATGAACCTCCAAATGTCCTTATGAAGAAATGACACTTTATTTTGACCAAATTTATTATTTTTATGACCCAAATTAATGTGTAAATGACAAAACAAATTTTAGTGGGTTCCATAGCTCCCTTATTGCAAGATTTAATGCCTCCTCCCCAACCTAGGGAACTAGTAGGAGGGTGAAACATTGTCAACTAGTAGACTCATTTGGATGGGGAAATGACACATCCATAGGAACAACTAGACTCTTAGTTTTGTGGAGAAGGTTGGTTGTTAAACAAAGATTAAAAATTAAACTAATTATCAAATCAACATTAAATTGATTAATATAAACATAAAAAATACTATATAATAATAATACTAACCAGTTATGCAACGAATTAAATGAATCTTGGTTTTACACTTGTTACACTCTGATTAATCTTGTTGATTGTCTCAAGGAAGCCCATAATATGAGATAATATCTAAACTCCTATTAGCTTAATAAAGTTAAACATATATAATATTTTAATAAAATATTAAATACAACCATTAAATATTGAACACAAAAAAACATTCATTTATTTTTAGACATAATATTTACAACCAAAATTACTATTTAGAAAATATAAAATCTCAAGAAGATGGAAATGTCTTAATGAATTAAGTAGTATGAAATTGAAGGATATCTATATTTTATTTTATTTAAATAACTAAGATTTTTTTTTTTAAATTGGTTCTGCAAATTTAATTTTTTTAGTAGAAGCTTGTATTCTTGTTAAATTTAAACCAAATACTCTAAGATTTTAGAATTGTTCAGAAATCTTGTACACAAAAAACCGTAACATTATAATTATGTTATTGCAATTTATATACGTATTTTTATTAAACAAATTAAAAAATTATTTATCAAATAATTTATGAAAGTTATAAGTTTATTCACCATCGTGTGGGAAGCTAGAAAAGTGTTTAGAAGAAGCAGGTTGTATCGGTACAATCTTAGTGTGGATAGTTATCATCCTCCTACTTTATGTTGATGATATTTTTTCTGATGGAAAGGTGTCTTTCTGATATCGATAAACAATTAAGAATTCTTGAAAAAAATTTCTCTAACATGGGTATGACTATTAACACTAACAACACAAAAATCATGATTATAAAAATATAAGAAAGACACCTATGCAACTTTTATTTATGATAATAGAAATCTAGAGAAAGTGACTTCTTACAAGTATCTCAGAATTGACATTCATCACAAGCTCAAGTGTAACTATAGCATTGATAAAAAGATTAATGGAGGGTGGAAAGCTTATTTTGGTCTCGAAAATAAATGTAAATCAACCAATCTGGTCATGTGGGATAAAAATAAGTTACTATTTGAAACTTTTATCATCCATGTTATATTGTATGGTTGTGAAGTATGGGGGTGCAATATTTCTAAAGAACCTTGGAGGAAGATTGAGCAAATCTAGAAGCAATTTATAACTTGTAACCTCAAAATTAAAACCAATATGCCTTATCCTCTTCTCCTCATAGAAGTGGGTGTCTCCCCCATCGAGAGCATTGCTATGACTAGGTACATGATGTATAAGAATAAGATAAATAACATGGGAAACGAGAGGCTTCCTAAAATTTCTTTAAACTCAAGTCAAAACCAACTACGCCTCAAGTGGTGTTGGTGTAAAGATACCATGTCTTTGTTAAACCATTAGGGAATTAATAAAAATGACATTTTGCATAACATTGACAATGTCAAAAATATTATTACTTCTACGTTTAAAGAGAAATTATGGTGTGAGGAAAATTTAGAGGTTAAGAGAAAATTAAGATACTATAAGGAGGTCATTAATCCTAACTTGGAGGATCACAAGTATCTCTTGGTAGTAACTAGCTAACGGAAGAAATTTAATATAGCCAATATTAGAACGAACTCTTATGAACTCCATAGCGAAACTCGACCTTGGTCTATTCCTAAAAATCCATGATTGGGAATGGTTTTCCATCTATGTGAGTCTATGAGTGTTGAGAATGAAAATCATGTTCTCTTAGAGTGCCTTGCTTACACCCACATTATATCTGAGTTTCATAGTATTTGCTACAATACAAACCTTTATAACCTCTTAACTTTCCAAAACTATAGTGATCTTGGAAAGCTTTTTGAGCATAGGAACAAGATTTTAAAGTAAACCTAGTATTTTCTTTCTCAAAGTAAGATAGACAAAAGTTGGTCTCAATGGAGGTTAATGTTAGAAATAATTTTTATCTTGTTGTGAGCTGTTAATAGATGAGAGATTCTATCCTAGTGTGGTGTATGGTTGAGATATTATCTCAACCTCTATCAGCTATATTTAGCATATATTAGTCATCTCTCCACTCTATATATTGGAGTCTCAATGTATTGTACAAGATATAGTTTATTATAATAGATTTTAAAGTTAGGTGTTATAATGTCTCATCTCTTATTTCTAAGTTGGTATCAGAGCTAGGTTGAGCATGACTCCCTCAGGGGAGTGCTCAAGACTATGAGAGAGGAGAGGAGCATTGTTGAGTCTGTGTGATAGAATGAACATTGTTTTTTTTATGAGTGAGAGTACTTTTTTAAAAGCTTGCAAGTTGTGCATTGTGTGAGTGAGCGCGACCCAAGAAAGAGAGAATTTGTAGGATTTTGGGAGTTCTTCTTTAAAGGATGTATGTTCATAGAGAAACAAGTCTCTACTGAGAATCAACCCATGGGAAAATATATTGAGGGATATGACACTATTTGGAGGAGGTTCCTATCAGAGTCAGATCATTATTTCTTTATTTCTCCAGAAGAGAAAAATAGTTGCTGAATCATTGATCTCTGGAATTGGAATTGTTGCCTATCCAAGAGAGGAAGTTATGAGTCACTCCACAAGGAGACACATCACTATTTCTTTATTAACTACCAATTGATAGCGGTTTCTAATATATAAAAAGCTCAAGATTTGTAATCTCACACACTTGGGCTAGTGTATAGAAAATCTTGTGGCATGTTGTGGAAAGACCAGATTATTGGTTTTCATTACTGTAGCCATCAACATCATTACATTCCAACTAACAGAGGCTGAAAACAGATACTGTGTAGGTGAATGAAAAGGTGTTTTCTTGAAGCAAGAGAGATGCACAACGCTGGAGGTGGATGGCCCAGCCACCCTTTCTAATTTTATTGGATGTACTCAGAGTCATCTACTTTTGTTATTAAAGGGGTCATTTCTTTGGTCGAGCTAAGATTCACTATTAATATAATTGAATCTAGATTGTTGTGCTTGGAGCCACCTGTAGAGAATCAGTACTAATTGAAATATTATATGTTGCTGAGAAGGATCACTCATTCTCAAGCTCCTGGATCACAATCTCACAATGAGGATCATAATTTCATGGATCCTTGACAATACATGGTTCAACAAGGGATTCCAATGGAGTCTACATTCTCCCTTTTGATGTGTACCCCGAGTTAGCTGCGGTAGACACAAATTTTAACAAATTTGTTTCACCTGGGTTAACCAAAGTCAAGTTAGCATGTATGAATGCCTTTGACATAATTTTGTAGTCGTCTCGATTAAACTTGTCAGCTATTTTCGAAGGGGGAGATCAAAACAAACTTCATATTGCAATGTGCCTTACTTCTCGTTTGTTTCCTTCGATAATAATTGGGAAGATGGAGGAGATTGTTGATTGGGAAGTGTAGCAGGTGGAAAATTTGTGAAGTGCCTGGTAAACCTAGACCTCTGGGTCCTCACAATGCTTGAGACTGATAGAAAGAATATGGTTTTTTTTTTAATCTTTCTTGAGTCAGTTTTAATTTTCTTGGATACTTGAGTAGTTGTGTGGGATTTTTTTAATGGTATGGTTATATAGGTCTTGGTCTGTAATGAAGTGATCAAATGCTTATGTAATTTCATTGGCTATTTAGAAAAGCATTTAAAAATGCTTGTTGTACCTTCAATATTATTATGTAATGCGGGTGCACATTTGGTTGTACCCGACACTCAGAAAAGTTTTTTTTGGTCCAAGTTGTAAATATTAGTCATTGGCAAACTGATATCCCTGGGTTGTTGTAAGACCTATTTAGATGTTCAGGAATACATGTGGTGAATAATCGCACAATATTTTCCCTCTTATGCATAGAGTGGATGTGGATCAAGTTCTAGCTTGATGTGAAGGGAAAGTTGAGATGAAACATTCTCAAAGTATGAACCATGTATCGGAAAAGGATTCCTAGAGATCTGGCGGGTAGAGTGGCTGACGACCCATGTACTCTAGTAGATGGGTTTTTTTTTATATGGACGTCAAGAGAAAGGTACCAAAGAAGTTCAAAGTGATGAAAGCCTCATGAAGATCAAGACTACTCTGCAAATAAATTCGAGATAAACATTAAGGGAGGATGTTAGAAATAATGTTGATCTTGTTGTGAGCTATTGATATATGAGAGATTCTATCCTAGCTTTGTGTATGGTTGAGATATTATCTCAATCTCTATCAGCTATATTTAGTATTTTTTAGTCATCTCTCGACTCTATATATTGGAGTCTCAATGTATTGTGAGATATAGTTTATTATAATAGATTTTATTTTATGTGTTATATTGTCTCATCTCGCATTTCTAAGTGTTAATCATCATCATCATCATCAAAATAATATGTTTTTGAAATATATAAATGAAGTAGTATTGCATGCTCTTCCATGACATCATATGACATCATATGTTTTTGTAAATATGAATAAGGAATTTCTTATAAAATCAATGGATTTATAAAATCATGGTACATATTTTTGAAGGGATTTATTTCATGATATTTGTATTATCTGTCTTCACATAAATAAATAATTGATAAATTTCAAATTCATATAAATGTGTAAATTGTAATTTTTTATTAAAAAAAATAGTTATTTTAAAATTTTCAAAGCAATAAAAATTAAAATTTAAAATCATATTTTGAATATAAATATATATAAAAAAATAAAACAAAATTACACCAAAAAATGGTTATTAAAAATATAATATAATTATTATATTATTTTTATATAAAATTAAATAATAAAAAAATTATATTTTTTACATTTATAATAAAAACACAATCAAAATTAAATAATTCTAATATGTAGAATAAACATTCAAAAATATATAATACAAATATATAACTATCTATCACTAATGAAATTACCACAACTTTTAAATAGTAAATTTCACTACAATAAGTATCATGTATTACCAATTAACAAATAAATATTGAAATGATCTATAAATTCAAGTGCCAAAATTGCTTATATTGTTTTCAATTAACAAATAAATATTGAAATGATCTATAAATTCAAGGGCCCAAATTGCTTATATTGTTTTCAATTTGAGTTGGTAAGCTAGTTTTGTTGTTAAGTTTGCTTAATTTAAAATAATAAGTATTATTGTGTAATTTGAAAGTCATTAAAAATATACATTAAAAATTTATATATAACCTTTTTTTTAATTTTATATCTATATATATATAAAAGAAGAAAATGACAAAACATGCCATGAAAGCTGAATTAATTAAAATGCATTGAAATTTAAGTTAGGGTGTTTTACTTAATATTGTATTATTTTATTAAAATGTAACATATCATCATCATATTGAACACAAAATTGTTAGGCAATTGAATCCCACATAAATTAGGAAAGACAATTAAAAGAAAACACACTAATCACCTAAAAGACACATCCACTTGGAAATGGTAATCAATATTCTTATTATTCCAAACAAAATATTACAACCAACCAACCTACCATTCATGATTCTCATCTACCTCTTAAGGCTACATATTTATACATATCCTTTACCATTATAAGAAACCACATTAATAATTAAAAAATTTTAATCAAAACAATTTATTTCAACTAGTTAAACTAATCTCCATATTTGTAAGAAGCAAAATTTATCATCTCTATATTTATAAGATCCAAATTTATAATCTCTATTTTATAAAATCCAAATTTCTAAATATTACTGGAAAAAATAAAAATAAAAAACCATATTTTCTTAAACATAATGGTAAGATCCAAATTTATAATCTCCATATTTATTTATAAGATCAAAATTTATAATCTCCATTTTATAAAATCCAAATTTATTAAAACCACTGGAAAAAACAAAGAAAACCATCTTATCCTCAAAAACATAAGATAGTTAATCATCACATTCAACAAGACTTGCTCTTCTCCATGCAGCTTAGCTCTTACCTTCAAGTTGTTATCCTCTCTGGTCTACATTCAAATCCCACTTTGCTCTCACTATTTATAATGTCAACAAAGATAATTATAGAAATTAAATCTACATCGAAAAACCACAGCTTCATAAATTAATTAACCTAGCACAATGATTAAGACAATGTGAAATACCAAAATAAATGAATATGTGACACAGACAAAACCACAGCTTCATAAATTAATTAACCTAGCACAATGATTAAGAAAATGTGAAATACCAAAAGTAAATGAACATGTGACACAGACGTTAACAGTTTAACACCTTAGCTACTCATGTCATGCTGCTCTACGCCGTAGTCGAGATAAACTACCGGGCGACCCAACGAGAAGGATTTGCCGGCTACGTTCTCATGGTGATACGCTTTGCACACAAAGTAAAACACGCTCTGTATCGACAGCCACATCAAATTAACCAAACACAACAATCCCAGCAGCAGTGCTACACATACGGTTCTCTCTGTCCTTCCCAAGCCACGTAGATCCCCATAAGTTACAGAAAACTGAAAAACCCTAAAAATCCATTCGATAAATCTGCCAACAATGAAGTACAGTAAAACGAGAGCTAAGGCCGTCATCTGCTTTCCTTTCATGACTTCCTTGCTTTTTCGCATCGCATCGAGGCCGCAGTATTTGTCCTCTAACACAGATATAACGCTGGCGAGGTACCACAGCATGTTTATATACACATGGACGCAGAAAATAATGGCGAGCATTGGGATTAAACGGAAAATAAAGTCTCTAAAATACACATATTTATCGAATCCCACGGCGTACATGACCAGGGAAAATCCCAATTTGCATGCCACTGTATGAACCAATATGACTGTAAAAAGCCAGAGGAGACTTACCGTGAGGCGCTTCCAGACCCTCATAAATTTCGCATAGGAAACTTGTTTGGCCGTGTAGATAGTGGCCGCCGTGTATGCCGCCGCCGTCCATAGCAATGAGATGTTAAAAATGAAGAATATGTACGCCGCTGGGAACACGAACAGCTCCGTAGATTCCGAGGTCAATTCTCTGAGGGTCACCATTTCGTTCCGATTGAATTTATTTTCTGTTTGAAGTAGCAGAGGATCGATGATGAAGTCCTGCCCCAGACTTGTAAAAGAAAGGGGAAGAATGAGCGTGAGGGTAAGAACGAGCTGTAGTTTACTGTGCGAGGAGTTGAACAGGATGTTGAAGGCCTCTCTCACGATTTCGAATGCGCCGAAGAACTGGACCTCTCTACCCATTGCTTCTGTTTTGAATTTCCGATATGTATTAGAAACCCTTCTCTGGTTTTGTCTGCTAAATTTTCCTGCGGCGATTTGTGGGGTTTGATAGTCGTGAATGCAATGACCTGACCTGGTCAAGCTCGACGATCCGGTTCACAGTGGGAATTCGAACCCTAAGCAGTAGATATGAGACTTAGACCTTTGTCATATTATTTTATAGAAATCCTTTTCCCATATACAAATAAAATACAGCCATCGTGATGTTACTGAAACCTTACGAAAGGAATCAAAGATTCAAAATATAATAAAACCATTTTTTTCTTATAAAACAAAGTGTACACCAATTATTCATTTATTTTGTTCTGATTAAATGTGTTTTGATTAAGATTTAATTAGGTTTTAATGAAAGTTGTTAAAAAAACTCTTAATATTTTGTTATGGTTAAATGCATCTTGATTAAGTTTTAAGAGTGGCTAAAGAAACTAATAACATTTTGTTTTTTGTTTTTTCATATCAATTTAAGTTTTATTTATTAAATATTATTTGTTTTATGGTTATATTAACTCTAACAATTTTGTATAAATAATGGATATAAAATTATATATATTTTAGTTTTTTGTTTAACAGTAGTTTTGATTAAAATTTTTTTTATTAAGATTTAAATAAGTTTTAATGAAAGTTGTTAAAAAAACTCTTAATATTTTGTTATGGTTAAATGGTGGCTAAAGAAACTGATAACATTTTATTTTTTGTTTTTTCATATCAATTTAAGTTTTATTTATTAAATATTATTTGTTTTATGGTTACATAAACTCTAACAATTTTGTATAAATAATGGATATAAAATTATATATTTTAGTTTTTGTTTGAGAGTAAATTATCTTCGCAAAATTAAATGGTTTGTTGTATTTATAAACATTCAAAAACCACTTTACTTATACTTAGTTTTATTATTACTTCAATTATAGAATTATATATATTTAATCACACAGTAAATGGTCAATTGTTAAAAAAATTGAGAACATTTAATACATTAAATTATCTTCACAAAATTAAATGGTTAAATTAAATTATCTTAAAAAAATTAAATAGTTGGTTGTATCTAATACATCAAGCACATTTTGAAAACAAAAAGGTTTATTCCTTAGTAGATAGTGGCCCACCACTCCCATACATTCCGTTGCTCCCTCCTGGGCGCTCCTCCATCCTGCTCCCGGCTGCACTCCATCGTTGTCTCCCTCTCTCCCCATCGCTACTCCACTCCATCGCACACTCCTCCCATGCTTCCTGCCACTCCATCGGCGTCTCGTCTCTGTTCTCCCGTGTCCAATATGCTAGCGCCATCCACCCTTCGTTGCTCCCACCCATCTGTCCCACCGCTCTCCATCACTGAATGCTTCCCTCTCGTCGCTCTCCATTACTCCATGTGATGGTTGGTTAAATTTTTTTAATTAATAATAATTTTAATGTTAATATTATTTAATTAAAAAACTATATTATAATAATAATAATTATTATTATTATTATAATTATTATTATTATAATTACCTAAAAGAAATTGTGATAGGCTGGCAGCATATAGTGAATAAAAATAAATCCATGTTCAGCAGGGAGAAGATTCCAACAATCACTACATCAATGGGTGACTTAAACGCTCGATTCGATCAAATCAATGAGAAAAGTAACAAGAACTACGGGGAACTCCAAACAAAGATCAAACAAACCGGTGACAATTTGGCATCAAATTGGATACAAATCACATCAAGAATAGAGAATAACATGCTCACTCTATAGGAAGACCAAAAGAAAAATCGAGCATTTTTAACCACCATCTTGGACAGATTACAAATATCGAATGACCCGCAACCAAACTCCCCAAGAACACCAGAGCAGCCAGATCCTTTGTTCAACATGTTGTCCTCGGCCTCAGATACACAAGGACGCCAAATACGGGTGAAGGCTGAGTCAGCCAAATACGACAAGGACGAAGGACAATGCATAGTGTGGACTAACAAAGTTGAGTAGTACCTAGACATCCACAACATCCATTACGAAGGTGAGAAAAAATAAATATGCCTCCATGCATCTAGAAGGAAACGCTTACAACTGGTAATTATGGTGGAAGAATACTACAAGAATACGTTCTCCCAACTAGGCTAGATTCAGAAACAACCTCATCAAAAGATTCCAGTGCGTTGAAGAAAAAAATATTTTTTTTCCAAAATTACAAGGCTACAACAAAAACAACTGTCGATGAGTACACCTATGAGTGGGAAGCATTGTCAACTTAAGCTCCATATTTAACCGATGACCAATGACTACAGACCTACATACATGGTCTAAAATAGCACATTCGTGATGAACTAGAGTTACATAACATCTCTACTATGGACGAAGCACGATGCAAAGCCAGGATTATTGAAAGCAAATTGAAGAAATCCGTTCATACAAATTTTGATAAAGACAACTCCAAAAGGAAGCCCATCCAATCAGTATACACAGGAAATTGAAGATATACACCGCCACAACTCAGGGAAGGAACAAAGCCTAGTTTAGAGGCCAAGAGAATAAAGGAAGGGAAATGTAAGTTATGTGGAGACAAATGGGATCCTAAGCACACATGCTTACAAAATAAATTGTATGCATGCGAAGAATAAGAAGCAGAGTGAGAATTCGAGGAACCAATTGCGAACGATGTGAATAGTCAACCAGACTACCAAACAGAAATCGAGGATGACACCCCAAAAATCTCATTATTCATTATTACTGGAATCTTCCAACCGCAAACATTAAATATTAAAGAACATATAAAAAATAATAACATCATAGTTCTCATCGACTTTGTCAGCAGCCATAACTTTGTTAATGTCAACCTTGCTAAAGTATTTAACGTGTTAATTTTTCCAGTACCTAACATGAAGGTTATGGTAGAAAATGACAAGAAGATTGACAATGTGGGAAAATGTCACAACGTCAAGTTACAAATGCAAGAGTATAACCTAGAATCATATTTCTTTGTGGTACTACTCGGAGGATTCGACGTAGTATTATGAATACAATGGTTACAAACCTTGGGTACATACTCCGCAAATCACCAAGAACATTTTATTGAATTCCAGTCATTCAGGAAGACACAAATTATATGGGTTCCAACCACCTCCAACACAGATAGTTACATCACATCACATGGAAAAGATACTTCAGAAAGGCACACCAGCATACATACTTCAATGTTAATAAATGGAGCTTCTAACATATCAAGGAGACATGGGAAAACAACCAGAGATACAAGAGCTTATTCAAAAACATCACAAGGTGTTTCAAGAGCTATCCATGGAGATTCCATCAAACAGAATGATTGAACACATAATCGAAATAGAACCAGGGACAAAACCTGCTAGTAGCAAACCATACAGATAACTGCATCACCATAAAACGAAAATCGAGAGGTTAACTCAGGATCTTCTGAAATGCGGCGTCATTTCAAAAATCAGAAGCCTGTATGCAGCTTTAGTAGTGTTATTACGAACAAAGGATGGTTCATTCAGATTGTGCATAGATTACAGAGGATTGAACAAAGCAACTAACAAAAATAAATTTCAAATCTGATTCATCGATGAGATGTTGAATGAACTTCATGGGTCCAAGTACTTCTCAAAGTTGGATGTTCGATCTAGTTATAATCAAATTAAAGTTAGAGTGGAAGACATAGCAAAACCTACATTTTGCACTCATGATGGCCACTATGAGTTCAAATTAATGCCCTTTAGTTTGACTAACGCTCGAGCTACATTTCAATCCACAATGAACAAATTGTTCTAGCCACTTTTAAGGAAATTCACACTAGTATTTTCTTATGACATCCTCATATATAGCAGAACATGGAATGAGAATCTAGAACACTTAATTCAAGTACTTACCATTTTGGAAGAAAACCAATTCTATGCAAAGAGGTCTAAGTGCACCTTTGGAAAAGAAGAAGTAGATTACTTAGGACATAAGGGGAATAGGGAAGGCGAGTACGGAGGACTCAAACTTCATTTGCTCAGAGTATGATGGCCTAGAAGCAAATAAAACTGACTCATGGGAAAGGGTTCATAGTTGTGAAACGAGGGATATAATTGCAATGGGAAATACTTAGGGGAGTAACTGGAATAGTTATATCCAGGAAAACCAAGGGATACTTGTCGCAAAGTACTCTGAACAAAGGAGACCCAATGGGGGGAAGCTTCCATATTGTGAGACCATATGTAATATGTGTGGGTTCCTAGAGACACCATTTGGGGCCTTCTTCACAGTTTAAGGAGCACGAAGAAGCGATAAAAGTATGCTCAATATGATACTATCTCATGGATTTTTTATGGTAGCGTCGATAGTAGGGAGGATGTGTTCTAGTGTGGTGCGTTGCCTTTGTATAATAGTATTTCAGTTGGTTGACAATCACAATATTACCATCATGAGGGGACATAAAGATTTGAAATACGATAGAGGAAATGACTCACATTGCATACATATAACTATGCCCTAGGAGGAGGTTGTAATCAAGTTGGGCGTTGACAACCTCAATGTCAATTAACACTATTTTCCCAGTAAACTAAGAAGGGACATTCGTGAGGAAACCTTGGGGTTGATCAGCATGGCCATGATAAGCATGAAGAGTGGTGGAAGAAGGTTAAAGGGTTGGGGATTCAAGTTTCAACCAAACAAAGGTTGACATAACACAGGTGGATTCCCCCTTATAAATAATGCATTAGTTAATGAGAAAATTCTCAATCGTGACTGTAACTTGGAAGGTGACAGATATTGGCATCGGGGGTTCTCCTTGATCTAGGTCAAAGGTGATCAACTTAGAGTCATAGGGATCGATGAAACCTAACATGGATAACAACTCTTTATGTTCTGGAGGACAAGTTTTGAGAACTTCCAGAGTGGACATGGCCAATGGAGACTAGGCCAAGTCATCGACTATAATGTAGTTGAGCATATCTATGATAGCGGCATTGTTCGTGACATGCCATAAAGGGAATCATGGGAATTTGGTAGTCCCTTATGTTGGGTGTATTAACAAATGAAAAGACATATCTGGAACAGTGGAGTTAGATGTTGGAGAGGGGTTAATGGTTTCGTGGTGGAGTTGTACTAGTTTCAGCAAGTCTGTAGGTTGACCTCAGACAATAATGTCATGAGGTGATGGACACCAAGATCAATGGGTTGATCTGCTGAAGTGGTTTCAGAGTTTTGTGGGACCAAATTTTGGGTGGCAACCAATTCTTGATTTGGTAGGGGTTTTGGAGCACCATAGGTGGAGGACTCAGTGGTGTTGGGTTTGGCTGATCTGGGGCAACCCCATTGGAGTCAGGTTGATTATCGATTTCATGTAAATGGAAGGCACAGTTCATATGAAGACACTGATCTGTGTAATGGTCGTAAGTGTTACAAATGGCACACAAATGGTTAGGTTGCAATTGTGGGTTCTTCTTAGGTCTGGTGGGGCACATGGGATTTTGTGTCAGGGGTTTGGATCCATTATTGCTTGGAGGATTGGGTTGTTGGCCACATCCTTGGTGCTGGTTGTTACCTTGATTCCTACCTCACTGTCCTCTTCCCTTCCCTTATTTGTTATTGGGGGCGGGTTGATTTGGGATGTTATGTTATAACTAGACCTGTCATGGAGGAGTAGGAGGAGTTGGGATCGGAGTTGGAGTAGGTTCCATAGGTGGTGGGTAATAGACAAGAGCAGCTGGTGGGGCTGTAAAATTGGCTGTCTATCCATTACATGAGTGTGCCAAGAAATTTGGTCAGTGAACGTGAGGAACTAGTGTGCGAGGGCATAAGAAGATGTGGCTCCATACTCATTCATTACATGTTAAAAATAAGGGTCCATGTAAAAATGAATATGTTGAGTAATAGAGCCAATGACTCCATCAGCAACTTGGGATGCCCCCAGCGTATCTTAACATGAGGAGCCAACATGTGGAGCGTCGATTATAATGGTATATATACAACCCAATTGGGTGTAGATGAGATCAAACTGTTTTTCCTTCAAGATGGATTCTTCCTCAGTTTGTGGGAACTTAGATGAAACATCCTTAGCGATGGAGGAGAGTAAGGTTTTAAGTTCAACCAATCTAGGAAATCTATCATATAATTGGATCTTACACAAGATATGATGATGCCATTCACTGATATCATCCGTGATACGGGTAGCTGTCTTTTGTCTGCAAGATAATCGAATTTCCACACCCTCATCATATCGAATGGTTGGCTTGAAATATTGGAGAAAAATCAAGGATAATGACAAAAAGTATGGGTAGGTGGAATGAGGAAGTTTGATATACCATTTGGATACAACACTTGTGAGTGTGGGATAGAATAACCGCAATCGGGAAGAATAATCCACTATGATGTTAGATGAACACCATAACTGGAATGACATAATTTAGTTTTGGCAGTATTCTCCTGCCTTTCCCTCAAACTTAGGGATGTCTAAAGGAAGCTTGGTAGGCATGTGAGGCCATAATGGGTTGTGATGAATGGGATCATTGGTTAACGGTGCCAAATCATGCAGTTTGAGACTATCCATGAAAGGTATACTAGTCCCAAGAGTGGATCAGGAAAGGCCATCAATGTTTCCTGTGCCAGCAGGAATGTAGTTCCCATGGATGAATGGGCGTGGGTTAGGTTGACTTTCGAAATTAGGGTTAGTCAATTGGATGGTAGGAATATCCGGAATGGAAGTGGAAGGGACACTACTCCCATGCATGAATAATTGTATGGTATGAACCACGATGGCTGGAGTGGGGCCACGATTAGTTGGTAGCAGCCAAACAATAGTGTGTGCGGTGGAAAAGGGCCTACTAGGACCAGGACACACTGGTCTAGGGAAAGGGATTCCCAAAATGATGGGTGGAATGGACACAAGAACACCCCCCCTAAAAGCGATCAGAAGGTGCACTACCCATGGGGTTAGATGGGGCGATGAATAAGTTAGGTTTAGATTGACAGGAATATGAATTAGAATCAAAGGTAGTATATGGCTCTGAAGGTGGTGAATGATATCGAATATGGATTCAATGATGATGGTTCAAGGAACCAAACTGAGGGGTATGCCCCCTAATCCTATTTGAGTAATGTGGTGGATCAATGATGACATGGTGGTGTGCTGTATAATCAATGTAGGTGTAAGAGTATTAAACGTGGGCTCAAAAACCAAATTGTAACCAAGTGTGTAGAAGGAGAGCGTACAAATGGTGCCTCATAGAAAATAAATAAATATCTAAAACCGAATTGCAACAACGTGTTACAGAAGGAGACTTTACAACAAAGTGGCCAGAAATACAACAAGAAGAACTACCTAGAAAGAAAATGATACACTAACCTATGGGGTATGAGTTGTTAACACAAAAAAATTCTCACCTGGATCTACATGATTTAAACCACATACATACATCATTTCCCTACAATTTTTCCTTACCTTTGATCTTCACTACTATGGTTTACCTTCATTCTCTCTTAAAAAGGCCAGAAAACCCCCAGAAAGGCCAAAAAAGCTCCCAAAAGGGATAAAAACCCCAAAAAGGGTTAAAAACACAAAAAGGGTTTAAAAACCCAAAAGAAGGTCCCAAAACCCTAAATAGGGTTCCAAAAACCTGAAAGAGAGAAAATGATAAAAAACCTAAAAACATGCTATAAAATTAGTGTGAAGGTCTCCATCACAAGATTCACTTATTCCTTCTTCCATTATTCTATTACGTGAGTACGGAGAGAAACCATTATTCTCAAAGTATTCACACTATTTTTCCAATCATTCCATAGCCCCACCATCTCCCATACGGTATGTTGAGACATCCTCTGTACCAACCAGCCTATCGAGAGGCGATCCATTTCCAAGTTTGGGCACCATGGCCCATTTTCAAGAAAAATAAGGTATATTTGTCATGTTTTTTGTTTATTTAGTTTAGCCATATTTGCTTACCAATTTTGTTTTACTAATAATTTTTGTCATTGTAGATTTCCTTCACGAACTCTACCCTCATGTCCATTGATAGAAGGGATGTGCTTTTGCACGTAGTAAGAGTGAAAACCCTACTACAATTTTAGTGACCATACTGGGTCGATCCTCTTGGATCCCCTATTTTGTGGGTGTTTTTTTTTTGTTTTTACTCATAAATGTCACTGATCGAACCCCCATGCAGACGATTTGAACCTATACAAAACCAGTGCCTACCCCTTGGCCCTAGTCAGCTCAGTTTTTGGAAAATTTCCCATTATGGCCCAAGTCACACCTTTCGGGCCAGAATCCGCAACCCAGTCACACATTTTTTCCTGTTAGGCACGACCCAAGTCATGGTATGAGCCCTGTAAAGCATGAATTTCCTCACATGGCCAATTCATGCCTGTTTCTATTGATTGAGCCACTCAATCACCTCTGTTTTTCCAGTTTGAGCGACCCGGTCGTGGTTGTCCACCAGTTAAGTGCGACCTCTTTGTTTATGAGCTGATTTGCTTATGTTTTCCTGCTTTGTATGAATGTTATAAGTTGGAAATTAACCTACTTATTTGGCCCCTCCTTTACTCAAACATCACCCTCTCGAGTCTTCTGAGATACGATAGGGGGTTGAGTAAGTTTAGTAATAGGAATCCACTTCACTATTGTTCTCTTTAATTAAAAACAAGTGACTTTGGAGGCTACGGGGAGTGGTAGACCGTTGGGGGTCTCACAGCATTAGCATCCTCCTTGTTGAGCATCAAAACTTGGGTTTTAACCTATGTATATATGGGTGGACTTGTTTCCACTTTGTTGACAGCCCAACAATCCCTCTTTGATTTGAAGGATACAAAGTTGGGGTAGTCATACTACTAGTTTGCAAACATAATAGTTAGTCACCTATTTTCAGACCCTTGTTTGTCTTGCACTTTGTTCAGCTCTACTTTTACCTTTCAGACCTACTTTGGTACAACCCTTTGCTTGTTTCTTACAAGAAATCCATTGTTATTTATTTATTTCATATTTGAAAGTAAAAGTAAAAGTTTCATACACAAGTGCACACATACTCACACCAATAATCAAACAAAATCGGTTCATGAACCCAAGCAAAAACTTAAAAGTAACCAAATTTACTTAATAACATTCGGTTTGGGACATAAGTCTCATCCCCAACAACTGTGGGAAGTACTTGGGATTTTCCCTAAAACTCATTGTGAGGAGTACCACAAGAACTCCAAAGTAGTTGGCCATTGAGAGGACATGCTAAGCGAAATGAGAAACGACCTCCATCGAATTGACTAGATACCCACTTGTGAGGAAAACCAAAGTGTTGTCTTCAAGAAGTCTTGGTGTCCGAGTGACTCCTTTTGAGCCAATAGGATACCTATTTAAACTCGTGTCCAAATTCACTACCTGTTACCACTACAGCCATCATTGCTTCACGATGATAGTCCCATTGACTTATTGGGAACTCCCCTTAATTTGGTTCTTTATACTGTCACTATCGAATCCCTCTTCGACAAACCTCCTCACCTTCATAAGGACACACAACCTATGATTTAGATTCAGAGTCCTACCACTCTGAACCGAATTTGTTCATTGCACCGTCTAGTGCCATGGATGGCACTAATACTAATCCCTTCTTCAGAGAGGAAAGTGGTAGTGGACCTATTTCCTTTCCACCCATTATCACAGACATCCTTCCAGTGTTACCACCACCACTAGGCATGCCTCTATAGGTGCGCTACTAATTAGTGGTGGCCCCACACCATCTACCACAGTTCCTATTATACCATCTTACATACCTAGGGGAAGTGGCCCTTCCACAACCATTTTGACTATACTAGTGCTGGGATGTCAACATTATATACCCCCAGCCATGCAAGGACATCATAGTCATGTAAACTCTGGTGCATTTTCCGGTCCGTCTCAAGCCAACCTCGAGTCTAACATACCCTTTATGGCTCATATTAACTTGCCATATTTGGCTAGGTTAACTAATGACCCCATCAGTCATCAACCTCGTTGGCCTCCCATTCCGACCAAACTTCCTTCAGACATCCCAAATTTTGAGGGAAAGGTGGGAGAGGACCCCCAAAACCATATCATGCCATTCCATTTATGGTTGTCATCAAACATCATTGTACATGACTTTGTTAGACTAAGGCTATTACAACACACAATTATGGGTGTTGCTATGAAATGGTATATCAAGCTTCCACCTGCTTCTTACCCCAATTTATTCTCACCTTCCTCCATGTTCCTCTAGTACTTTCAAGTACCTATATGATATGATGAGGGAGTAGAGATCCTTCTATCTTGTCGTCGGAATACAACTACCCACATCACCAACCACATCCATGAGTGGCGATGGTGACGTAGCCTGTGTAAGATCCAACTAGATGACAGGATCTTCCTTGACTGGTTTTGAAAGACCTTACTCCCACGCATAGCCAAGGATGTCACCTCTGAGCGAACCTAATCTAAGGAGGAGGTCATCTTAATGGCTCAACAATTCGACTTAATCTACACCCAGTCTGCATATTTATATACCATCATACCAGATGCTCCCCGTGCCAGCACCTCCCACCGCGATACGTCGGGGGAATCCCATGTTGCGGATGGTGTAATTGTCTCTGTCACACAACACTCTTGGTACTATGTGGCACCACCTATGATGCCACCACACCTAGGAAACATCCATAGCATTGCAAAACCAAACCAAACCCTCGATTACTCACAAATGATGGCTCAGTCTAGAGTCTCCTCCTCCTATGCACATCCCACGCAAAGTCATCACGCCCATAGGATAACTTGGCTGAATTAGTCATATTTTGTCCAAGTGGTCGGATTTGTAGTACCTCTAGCTCTAGTTTATTATGCACCACCAGTGAAACAAGCTCTAGCTCCAGCCCCATCCTCTCTGGTTTCCATGGGGTGGGTTTTCGCTCAGCAAAACCTTCCCAACTAACCCCCCCAACAACCAACAAGGTGTTGCGCCTGCAACATTTTCCCAAAATTCTAAAAAATTTTGGGACCCTCCTTTACTTCGATTTATTCATTTTCCTTGCCTAGTTTCATGCTCTTGGGTTTTGCTTAAGGATTTTTGGCTCCTTCCCGAATTTTGAATGCTATAAATTGACTGGTTTTTCATAGTTAGGATGTTTAAAGACTTCCATTGAAATTGAGTCCCTGTCATTTTGCAAAAGTTTTTGAATTTTCGTTTCCAAGTCTTCATGTTGGACGCTTTTCTCCTTGTTTTCCCGACCGTTGCGGGCGTCTTTCGGTTTCTATTTCCCTTGCCCGCCCCGCTGTTGCGGGTGGCCTTCAGATCCTTCTACCCGTCTATCGCGCCGCTGTAGCGGAAGCTTTTCGATTCATAGTTGGCTGTGTCGAGCCCGCCGTTGCGGGTGGCTCTCAAGTCCGCGTGGGTTTATCACTACCGCCGTTGCGGGAGATCTCCGACTCTTGGTTTTCTTTTCCGTAGCGGCCGATCTCTATATCTGTCCCCGCCATTGTGGACCGTGTCGCATGACGAAGCAATTGATCGTTTCCTCCGTTGCGGGCGATAGAGTGATGGGAGCGGTCCGCCGTTGCGGAGGTTTCCAAGCTCCAGACCTCCGATATATTTTCCGCCGACGCCCGAGGTTTGTTTTGAGCCATGTTCGCCATTGCGGGTGATAGAGTGGTAGGAAGGGTCCGCCGTTGCGGGTGGTATGAAGCTCGCGCCGCCCGACTTAACTTTCGGAGCTGCCCCGATTGGTGTGACTTCTTGCACGTGTGGAGGTGTTTATATATGTTGGGCGACAAACGGGGTTGTTTGTTGTTTTCGAAGGCATTGTCGCGGTGAGACGAACTATCGAGTTTAGAAGCGCGTGAGAGCTAACTGTTGGTGTACCTGCGGCCAGGTGGCAGGGGAAGAAGTCTATCCATCATCTTCTCACCTCGTTAGGTGGATTGACAGGTAGGAGCTTGACTCTTATCATCGTTTTTTTTTTCTTCTTTAAGATTTCTTTTACGCGGTGGGGGGTTTTAAGTTTTGGACCCGTCGTCCCGTTGCGCCAGCGGGGAGTTTCTCCCATGGTTGGGGTTTTTCTTCAGTCGTCCACCAGGCGTTGCGCGCCGTTCGGTTAGGGTTCCCGGTTGTTTTGTTTGGACGGTTATAGGGAGAGGGTTTTCACCGTTTATATTTAAAATCCCGCGTTTCTTTTTCTGTCGTTTCAGTCCTTTGGGGGGAAGCGAGGTGCAGGCGGCCGTCATGCCGCCTGCACCTGGTGGTTATGATGGAGGTTTTTGGGCACCGGAGGCCGTTACGCCTTTCTGCGCTAGGTTTCATTGGGCGGCTAAATTATTTGGAGTCTGCGTTACTGTGTTCTGTCTAGGGGTCAGGTTTGCACTAGCCACAGTCGTCGCGGTTTTTTCGACTCGCTGTTTACAGTCTGGGGTTGTGCGTCGTCTCGGTGGGAATTGGGGATGGCGCGACCTAGTTTCGCTATTGAACGCTGAAAGCCTTGGTAGGGTAAATCAGAAGGGTAGCGTGAGTGGGTTTTGATCAAGATGCCTGGTCCAGAGATGGGCTCGTTTCCCGTCGAGGTGGGTGAAGAAGGTTATCAGCATAATATATTTG
>LPNX010332747.1:694836-718533 GCA_001517045.1 Pseudotsuga menziesii
ATGGAATGATACCCACGAGAGAATGACCGAGCACTGCAAGAAACATAAAGTATTTTATGAGTACACTCATCACATTGATAGGGATGAATCTGTTTTTAGGAGGGCCGCTAACATGACAGCGCTCGGTAAGAGGTTCAAACCACAAGGTGGATCTGAGCAGGAGAAAGCGGAGCGGGCTAAGGCTGAAGAAACAGCCAAAAGAATAAGGGAAGAAGCCCAGAGACTAGAGCAAGAAGCTGCAGAATGGTCCCAGAAGGGAGAAGAAGAAAAGAAGAAAGCTGCCCAGGAAGCAGCTGAGGAAGCTCAGAGGAAAATAGGTGAAGAACTTCAACAACAGCAGGCCTCTGGATCACAAGCACAGCAAAGTCAAGGTGAGGAAAACCCTGAGGTACAGACCATGCAGGTGTCCACTACCATCTTTCCTTCCACCCCTATGCTCTAGTTAGTACCCTTCACACCGAAGAAATGGGAAGAGGTTCCTGATTTTAGCACAGTGTATTACGATAGGGCAACCAAAACAATCATCAGAAGAACTGAGCAAAAGGTAGGGGCTGAACGGATGGCCAGTACCATGATAACCAACAAAGCTGTGATGGTCGGCATGGATAAAGATCCCAAATTTTTCATAAGGGCTGGCAGAGCAGCAATAGACGCTACGGAGGACAATGTAGATCAAATGATGAAAGAGTTAGACTCAACCAAGAAAACCTCCGCTCAGCTGAAGGACACCTTGAGAAGGGAGAGAGAGGAGAACAACAGATTAAAACGAAAATACGAGCATGCACTCAAAGAGGTGGAGGTCACTAAGCATGAAATTCATGCTATCCAGCAGGAAGCACAAGCAAAAGAAACTACACAAGAGGCCTTAAGTAAAGCACATCAAGAAATTCATGGCTTAAAGAGCGAAAGGGAACAAATGAAGACACAGATAGAAGAGCTGAAGGAGCAGCAGAAGGACATCTACGAATCCAATACCTTATATGTTAGAGATCTGCAAGAGCAACTGGAGGCAGCCAAGGAGCAGCAGGTAGATCTGCAGCCCGTCAAAGATCACATCCTGGCTCAGAAGGCTAGGATGCTGCAACTGCAAACGGCCCTGGAAGAAGAAAGGTGTCAAATCTTGCAGATTGATGGCAGGCTGGATGAAATATTAAATACAGCATCTTATTTCATGGACAGATCACAAGACATCCTGGAGGTGCTAACTTCAAGGATAACCAGAGTAGAAGATGATCAAGAAGCCCCAGCTGAGCTACCAGTTAAAGATAAGCACACTTTGAAGCGGGACCATGATCTGATCGAGTTTGACGTGATTACTGCAGAGGAATTTCAGAAGACAGTGAAGAAAATGAAGGGAGCATGTACAGAGTTCTTTAGAAGAGCCCTTGTCACCTATAATCGCTGTCAAGTGGAAGCTAAACATAGGCTACGTGAATTCCCTGATCATGATACAATTGCAGGGATGTTGCAGACAAGGCAGCAGGAGGATGAAGCCAAGGTCCAATGTATCAGAGCCCTTGATGAGCCGATCCTGAAAAATGAAATTGCACACGCAGCCATTAGTATTCATCTCTTGGAGGAACAGGTGCACCTGAACAAGGCCAGAATAGAAGCTATTCGGAACCAAGCAGATAAGTTCGAACTGAATATACAATTCTTGGAGCCCCACTCATTTGCAGGACTCGCGGCTGAGGCAGTAGCGTGGAGGAAATTTTTGGAAGACCAAGCGGGCCCCTCCAAGTGAGAAGGACTGGTCAAAACTTTGTATAATGTTATATTTTGTAAGGGATTGAGAGAAATTGAAGCGTTGGGGGAGCCCAAAGGTCACTTTGGGCAACCCAAGCATTTTTTGCTTTTTTGTATAAAACTAGGGAAGAGAGACAAGGAAGGGGATTTTTTTCCTCGGTCATACTGGATGACCTATTGTAAAGAAGAACTATTTCCTTTTTGCAATAAAGAATTGTAGTTTTCCTGTTGGAGAAAGTGCGGTGGGATTTTCCAAATGGTGTGCAATGGATGGCAGGAAAATGAACTATTTTGTTTTTCAGCATATGTTCATGAATTGTGAGATCGTTCTAACTCTATGACTTATGTCTTGTTGAATGATTTCTGGTTTATTTTGTGGAAAATTCACTCTTAGTAATGCCGGTGCTTCATATAACAGTTAGCTATTTGATTGTTGGAATAATTTCTCTTTCATGTGCAATAAATACAAATATCAGTTACCTGTGATTGTGTTTATCTTACATGAAGTTAATGCATTACTAAATAATAGTTGTTTGGCTCCCCGGGGATAGGTAGTTAGTCATCTTAGTTCATAGTTGCATATGTGGTTTAGGTGTTGTGAACGTAAGACGAGAGGTAAGAACCTGCGCAGCACATCGTGTGGTTCCCGGCATCCTTATCACCCTGCATGGTTTAGATAGGCATATGCATTGCAGATTAAGTCAAAATACAAATTCCGGTGGACCGGGCCGCAACCGGTATACCCTTGTTGTTACTTTGACCTACGGTAGCCGGACCGTAAGCCGGATGGATTCCCTATACCAAACAGTCAGCGGGCTAGTTGGGAACGCTGATTCGGGAGAATCCCTTACTGTTGCCGCCTGCGAATTTCTAGGCCTCAACACAAGGAAAGGGAAAGAAAAATCAAGGAAGGACCTACAGTAATAACCAACCATAAGGAGGTGATCAACAACCTAACCCTCCCAACAAAAACGATGCTAACCCTCCATCACAAAACCCTCAAAATCTTGATCGACCAAGAAAGAATCCTCAGTTACGGACTAATCATCTGTGTGCTCTATTTCAAACCTATGGTCATTACAATCGTATGTGCCTGTTGGTCTTGGAAAAGTTTGTAATGAAGAAATAAAAGTGCAAGCGCAAGAGGAAAAGCGGGTGTGCGATGAGATAAAATTATTTAAAGGATGGAAAGCAAGTGTTGAAGACATAAAGTTGCAACGCAAATCGATGTGACAAAGGAAAAAGTGTACCTAAAGATGCAAGTAGAAGAGTAAAGGCTCGACAGGTGCAGGCCAATGAAGACTGTAGGAGCTCGAGTCGACGAAGGACTAAAGGAGTGTTTTGTGGTTAGTCAAGGCTTGTACAAACATGTTGAAAGGCTAGTTATGGCCTGCGTTTAATGTAATGTAGGACGTTTTGTGGCTGGTATGGTATTTCATTAATATAATGGAAGATATTTTGTAGCTACTTATGATTGTAATAACTGATTTGTACTCAGTCGACCCTGTGTGGTCTTATAAACACTATAAATAGGATGAAATTGATCTATATAAGAGTTATCTTCATTAATAGTATTAGTATTGTGAAATATCAGAGAGGAGTCTAATAGTAGTAGGCAATTGATCCACAAATCTGTAGCTGTGCGCGGAACGTTTTGTAAAGAGTCAATCTACAGCTGAGTGCGCAGACAACAAATAGAAGAGTTGATCCAGTCTGTGTGCTTATCAGTAGGAGTATATAGAATAATAAACCATAGAGCATGAGAGGAAGGGGAGTCTGATCCAAAATACATATCTTCAAACAGTCTGTAATTCGTAGACTGCAAGGTGCTATATATATTTCTCATTCCATATGGAGAGCACCTTGGTGGTTTTTACCCAGATGGTTTTCAACATTATTTTATGTGTCGCATGAATGTTGAATGTGGATGGTTGAAAGTTTAATGGTTAATGTTGAATGGTTGATTATATTTCATTGTTTATAGTTCTTGTTTCAATGAATGTCACAATACTAATAAACAACAGTAAATGAATGAATGAATCAAGCACTCTCGAGCATTGTACATTATTAATGTTAAAATATTGTAAGGCTATAATACAGTCACATTACTATCATTTAATTTTAAGGAATCAGCCACGTTGCACAGTTACGCAAGTTGATTAGTTGTTAAGGAAAAGGTTGTGTTGCACGTTGGTTGTGTCGCACGGTTGCACCTCTATCAATTAGTGAAAGACTCTATCCTTTCAACTCTATCGAGCGCCTTGACCATGTGCTAAGGGACTATAATCCCTTGCCAACTGCAGAAACATGGTTCTAGAAGTTACACATTAATATATCTCAGTTGATAATGCGCCTGCCTCGCAGATTTCGCCAGCTGAGCTTGCTCCATCTGGATGATGTCTTCAGGTGCTTTGTTGGTGTTGTGTTGTTGTTGAACCTGGGTCACAAGATAAGGAAAGTGAGGCCAAATAATGCTTTAATTTTTCAGGACCCATAATCATTTAAGTCGAGGGAGATGTTGTGGCATCTGACAAAGAAGGAAATGGAGGATTGGATGGAGTCTAAGACACTAGCATTTGTACAAGAAGAAAGCACAAGATCGAGGTTGAGCATAGAAAACTGGTTAGACCAATACATATACTCTGATATTCATGAGATCTTCTTTGTGTATTTTCCTATTGTGTTGGATGATTGGTTGTCAAGATTTGTGACTTGGCAGACAAATTTCCAGAGAAGAGAAACGGTAGAGTGGAGTGACCAGTTGATTCAGGAGATAACCAGTGTAAGTAACCCCATCTCTAGAGATGTTGATTTTTGGGTTGACAGCATTTTGCAAGGGTATATTATTGAGTTTGTAGTAGAGATGATAACCTCATATAGTGAGGCTAAAATAATTTTTTCCAAGGAAACCGAAGAAGGTACTTGTTGTCTATAAGTACATGGATAAAGATGCTTGTCTATGAGAAGGGTATATTGTAGTTGAGCAGTTGAGCCACATATCTAGAGGAGGGGATATGCCATAGATGACCTATAAATAAAATGGGAAATGGGGAGCTCAGATGTTCCCAAGGAGTACAGAACTTGAACTAGAAGCTGGATTCCTAAGGAGTGCAAGGAGGTTCAAGTTAGGAAAGAGAAGAAAGACAATAGGAGGTAGACATATTCCTAGTATGTTTGAAGAAAGTGAGTACAAATTTGAGTTGCGATTGGAAAAAGGGTCTTTTGATGAAGAGGAACACTATAGCCCAATTTCTGAAGGAGCAGAAGAATCTAAAGAATCTACGGAGACACAAAGATCAAGACACAACTACATCACTCTAGGAGTATCGCAAGAGGTAAGGTCTAGAACCTCATCTCCTGAAAGAGCTACTAATACTGATAGTGCTAGTACTACGACTAGCACGTGAGAGGGTACACCTCTATTAAATTATTCATTAGATAACCCTGACACCAATTCAACGGCTGGGGAAGATATTAGATTACCCATGTTTAATGGGAATGGAGCAGAATATTCAGAGTAGCATTGGTTTCTTTGCGAAGCTATTTGGATGGTTCTCCTAGTTCATAACATGGACATAAAGAAAGCACAGACGATCATGAATCTAAGGGGTCACATGCTAGACTAGTTTATGAAGTTCTATGTAGTACCATCAGGAAGCCCATAGAAGAACCTTGATGAGATCTAACTCACGATGATTTGTGAGTTCATTAAACCCAAATATGAGTAGCAGTGCATCACTGAGATCAAGGAGATAAAGCAGTTATTGGTGGAGTCCATATGGGATTTTGATCAATGGCTTAAAAATTTGATGGCCAAATTTAGTTTCCAGATGTTGGATGTGCAGCATAAAGAGTGGTTTATTGTTGTGCTATTACCACACATTTGAGCTCATTTGATGCAATTGAATATTGTGTCACAAAGAGAAGTGCTAGAATTAGCGATGAAGCTAGAATCCTTGTCGATCAAAGATGGTGGAACAGGTATGATGTAGACTCAGTCACAGTTGGCTAATCTGACTGTGCAAATTCAGGACATCAAGAAGGGTAAAGAAGCATGTGAGGACTTGTGGTTCATAATATGTCGAACGGATCGACACACCAAGGATAATTTTCTGTCGTACATGAATTATATGTCATTGAATGCAGCAAATCCATTGAGAACCCACTGAATACCCTGGTGCCAAATATTCCATACTAGAGGGAATCATGACGAAGAGTGTCTATAATTACAGAAGATTGTAAGTACCCCATCCAACCTTTTCTATAAATTTTGGAAATCAATAGGACATGATGAGAAGGATTGTAGAGCATATTAGCTACTGAAGGAAAAGACAGTAGACACCTACTTGATGAAGAACGATGGGTATGTTCAGGATGGACAAGAACAAGCACACTGCCAGCCTACGCCTTTCCCACAGAATCGGCATCAAAATCAGTATCAACCTCCGTATGCACTGCAAAACTAGTATGTGCTGTAGAATCAGTAACCACCACAACAACCACACGGATGGAGACCTGAGTTGGAGGAGTGGTAGTTCTTATACATCAAATTCAAGAGAGTCCTTAGAAAACTCGCAAAAACATATTCCATGAAGTCTCTATGAGGCGATGCAACAGAGTTACCCAGTCCGTGCGATGAGTGCAAAATCAATTGAGGGAGTTACCCACATATGAGGGATTTCCTAATCTTGCGACCTTCCTCAGCGAGTTTGAAGAACTGGTAACAAAACCACAGCATTTGTCTACATTAGAATATGTACTAAAGGCTACGCCTGCTAGATGGTCGGGTACAAATAAGCAATCCATATCATAATGGCCAATAGTGCAAAAGATTTCTAGAATTTAGATTCAATGAAGAAGATACAGTCATGAGTCAGAGGTACACAGGGATATCAAACCCTATCAAGCACATTAATTAGTGTTGCATAGCATTTGTAGAATACCCACGATAGGAATGGATCAATCATTTCATTCATACATTGAAAATGGCACCCAGAAGCTCTTATACATCCATGGAGTTGCAATAAGGAACTAAATATTGGGATGTGGTGGCTCTACAATTCACACACACCTTTGCATTTGTTGATGAGCAGCTGACAGTAGATGCTACGCTTCAAGCAATTAAGGAAAAAATATTCAATGAAATCCCTGTCTCAGTAATAAGTTCCCATTAGTGCAGTGCGACTATCCAACAATGGATTGCTTGTTACAATATGGATGGAGAACCAGATGATGATCTGAATAACATAAAGATACCAGAATTAGAGGGTACGCACAAATTCGAAGGAAGTGGTATTTTGAGCGACCAGTTCCTCAAGCCACTGAAAATCAAGAAAGTAAACCTTGGCTTGTTGAAGAACCTGAAGTTCGTCAATATGGGATATTATTGGGACGATGAGACAGTATCAAAAATAACATAGGTTCTGCATGAGTTTCAGGACCTATTCCCTACCAATTTCTCATAGATGAAAGGAATAGTGGGAGATCTAGAAGAAATGAAAATACCCCTAAAACCAGATGCTAAACCAGTTAAGCAACAACCTTATAGGTTGAAACCAAGGTATAAAGATAAGGTAAAGGCATAATTGGATCGCATGATCCACACAAGAATCATTGAACCTCTTGACGAATCAAAATGGATCATCCCTATATTGATCCAGGATAAGAAGACAACAATAAAAGTTCATATCTATTTTGACCT
Organism: Pseudotsuga menziesii; assembly: GCA_001517045.1. NCBI lineage: Eukaryota > Viridiplantae > Streptophyta > Pinopsida > Pinales > Pinaceae > Pseudotsuga > Pseudotsuga menziesii. The sequence goes on from LPNX010332747.1 coordinate 702,284, forward strand.
GAGGAAGCTGAATGACGCATGCCTACACAATCCATTCCCAACATTGTTTATGGACAAAGTACTTGAAAGTGTCGGAGGACAAGAGATGTATTCATTCACCAATGACTTCTCTGGTTATCATCAAGTCAAAATTGTGAAGGAGGATCGAAATAAAATGACCTTTGTCACATAATGGGGATGCTACCAGTATACAATAATTCCCTTTGGACTCAAGAATGCACCTACTGTTTTTTCTAGAATAGTAGTTTCGACTTTTGAATATTTCATACATAAATTTCTTAAGGTCTACTTTGATGATTGGAATTTGTTTGGTCTAGGAAGAGACCATATTGAGAGTCTGCAGATGATGCTGGGCCGCTGTCACCGGTATCGGATTTCACTTAATTCAAAGAAATGAATCTTTTGTGCACCATTTGGTGTACTGTTGGGACATGTTTTGTGTCGCGGTGGAATCTTGGTTGACCTAGCAAAATTTGTGATTATCCTTGACTTGCCACCACCTACATCAATCATGCAACTCAGATCAGTGTTAGGACACACAGGCTAGTACAAAAAGTTTAGCACAGGGTATGCAAAGATAACCAAAACTATGGAGAAACTATTGAAGAAAGCTGTTAAGTTCCAATGGACAGAAGCTTGTCAGGAAATCTTAAAAAAATTGAAGAACAAGATGGCCATCATGCCAATACTGGTATTTCTTGAATGGAAGAAGCAGTTCCATGTACATGTCGACGCATCATCTATCGTACTTGGCATAGTCTTGACACAGCCAGGTGAGGGTGTGCTTGACCACCCTATTTCTTTTTATAGTAGAAAATTGTCGATGACAGAGAAAAATTACACGACGATAGACAGAGAAGGACTCACCATGGTCTATGCACTACAAAAGTTCCAACACTACTTGTTGGGTGGAAATTTTAAAATGTACACTAATCATTCAACCTTAAAATACCTTGTAAACAAGCCAGTGTTAGAGGGGAATATTTGTTGATGGCCCCTCCTGTTTCAAGAATTTGAATTTGAAGCCATTATTAAACATGGTCGACTGAATGTGGGACCCGATTTCCTATCAAGGATAGAAAGTGGTGAAGAACCAACTAGTCCAGAGGTTAACTTGCCCAACATGCAACTATTTCTAGTCATCATGATGGATGGCCAAAATAAGGAGTTTAATGATTTCATCCACTTCCTGAGCACAAGATATGCGCCTGAAGGGTTCACCACTATATAGAAGAAACATTTGGTCATCATTTGGTTCACCACTAATTGATGGGCATCTATACAAGATGGGACCTGATGAAATATTGCGATGCTGTGTCTTTGACTATGAACGACAGTGGGTAATGAGTGAAGCACAAGTCACTGTCACAAGAGGACACTACCCTGAAAAGGAAACTATGCACAAGATATTGCAAGAAGGATTATGGTGGCCAACCATACATATGGATACCAAGAGCTTCTGTCGGTGTTGCGATGTTTTCCAGTGGACATGAAAACCATCAAGACGCGACGAGATACCGCTTGCACCGTAGATAACCCTTCAAGCATTTGATAAGTGGTATTTTGATTTCGTCAGACTAATAAGTATTCTAGAAAAGAGTAACGGTGCGTGCTACATTATCACTATGATAGACTATTTAACCAAATGGGTTGAAGCTGCACCTATTAATGAGTGAATTGCTATGACAGTGGTGAATTTTTTAGTTGAAATTGTGGTGATTAGATTCATCTGCCCAAAAATTATCCTAAGTGACCAAGGTACGCATTTTGTTAAAAAAATGATTGCTAAGCTTACTACAAAGTTCCAGATTCAGCATAGAAAGACAACAACCTATCATCCTCAGGTGAATGGAACAGTTGAATCCTTCAACAAGATTCTGGAGAATCCATTAACCAAAGTATGCAATGTGCATCGAGATAATTGGGATTATAAAGTTTTAGCTGTGCTATGGGTGTACCGCACAACTTGCAAGTAAATGACAGAGTACAATCCATTTAGACTGGTGTACGGACAAGACATTGTTGTGCTGATGAAGTATAATCTGTTGAGATTAAGAATTGTTTCACTAACAGAAATGACCGAGGGAGATGTTGTCGAGCAAAGGTTGTCACAGCCAGTTCAAATGGAGGAATAACGCTTCGGTGCAGGATTTCTTCAAAACATAGAGAAGAAAGGGAAGAAATAATGGCATGGTCGACATATCAGGACTAAGTAATTCAAAGTCGAAGGACTTGTTTTGTTGTATGACTGTCAATTTTTCAAGCATCGAGGGAAATTGAAGAAGCATTGGCTAGGGCCATATGTGGTTGCACACATCACTGACATAAGAACAATGAAATTGCATAAGTTGGACGACATGCTCGTAGCAAGAACTGTCAATGGAAGTCGCATGAAACCTTACTATGATGGCCGCAACATGCCTAGGTAAGGAAGGAAGTTGGAAAAAGAGACAAAGAGAGAGAGAGAGAAAGGGGAAGGGAACTCTTCCGTCGCACAGCTACGACAAAAGCATGCAAATCGCAGTAAAAGTAGAAATGACAATTGGACGACATTAAAGCTTGGATCCATAAAATGATTGAGGCAATTATGAAAGTGAAGTATTATTAATTTGACAAAGTATGAGGAGAATGACATCGTGCTTTTTGGTCCCATCATTTTTCCTCTCCATAACTGCCATAACTGTCATGATAGGTACAGCTCAAAACTTAAGTATGTGAATTAATGTTGAAATGCATCGAATGGGAATCCCATGTGAGCAACAAGAAGTCGATTTTCCATCAAATGTTCACATGAAGGATGATCACATCCCTATAAATATGAGCCTTTATCATCAAGAATCCTTTTATGTGCATAGAGAGAAGAAGAAAGAACAAGAGCTTGTGAGTAAGAGAGCCGAAACTCATGGTTATTGAGATTTCCAACGCGAGTGAGAAATCATATGTTACCCTCGCATCATCGTGCTCAATTGTTGAAGAGATTACATTGCCGGAATTAGAACATCAAGAGGAAGAAACTAAAACAATGGTGCAAAAAAACCTGCAAATAGCTCCTTTGGCCTCTGTTTCAGTCCCTCCTTTGTCCTCCAGTTCGGCCCCTACGACAACCCCAAATCAAAATCCACTAGTGAATATTTGAGCTACAAATCCATGACCATTTGTGTAGGAGAGAGACATCTCGAAGTCATTAAGGCCTGAGGTCAAGTCAAATAAGCAGAAGGCCTCTTAGGATATACCTACCAATGATGTACCTTGAGAGGAAGCACCAGAATCACCACCTTACAGAGACACAGACGCCACCATAAAAGAGAGGAACCTGTTAATTCCCTATGCTCAGCCAAGGAGAGCAGATGTGGCCAAAGTAAAGTTTCTGATGAGAGTGCACTCATCCTTGGTCGTACCTCATATCCCTGTGGGAGTGTTGTTGCTGATGAATATAATTTCGAAGATGATCAAACTACGGTTTGAGGATACTAGTACACATCAAGACGCAATGAGATACCACTTGCACCGTAGATAACCATTCAAGCATTTCATAAGTGGGATTTTGATTTCATCGGACTAAGAAGTCTTCTAGAAAAGAGGTCCGGTGCATGCTACATTATCACTATGACATACTATTTAACCAAATGGGTTGAAGCTGCACCTGTTAATGAGTGCACCGATATGAGTGCGTTGAATTTTTTAGTTGAAATTGTGGTGATTAGATTCATCTACCCAAAAATTATCCTAAGCGACCAAGGTACACATTTTGTTAAAAAAATTATTGCTAATCTTACTACAGAGTTCCAGATCCAGCATAGAAAGACAACACCCTATCATCCTCAGGCGAGTGGAACAGTTGAATCCTTCAACATGATTCTGGAGAATGCATTAACCAAAGTATGCAATGTGCATCGAGATAATTGGGATCAAAAAGTTTTAGCTATGCTATGGGTGTACCGCACAACTTGCAAGTGAATGACAGAGTACAATCCATTTAGACTGGTGTACGGACAAGACGTTGTTGTGTCGATGGAGTATATTCTGTTGAGATTAAGAATTATTGCACTAACAGAAATGACTGAGGGAAATGTTGTCGAGCAAAGGTTGTCGCAGCTGGTTCAAATGGAGGAATAACGCTTTGGCGTAGGGTTTCTTGAAAACATCGAGAAGAAAGGGCAGAAATCATGGCATGATTGACATATCAGGACTAAGTAATTCAAAGTCAAAGCACTTGTTTTGCTTTATGACTGTAAATTTTTCAAGCATCAAGGGAAATTAAAGAAGCATTGGCTAGGGCCATATGTGGTTGCACACATCACTGATGTAAGAATAATGAAATTGCATAAGCTGGACGACATGCCCGTAGCAAGAACTGTCAATGGAAGTCGCATGAAACCTTACTATGATGGCCGTAACATGCCTAGGTAAGGAAGGAAGTTGGAAAAAGAGGAAAATAGAGAGAGAGAAAGGGGAAAGGAACTCTTCCATCGCACAACTGCGACAAAAGCATGCAAATCGCAGTAAAAGCAGAAATGATAATTCGACGACATTAAAGCTCAAATCCCTAAAAATATTGAGGTGATTATGAAAGTGAAGTATCATTAATTTGACAAAGTATGAGGAGAATGGCAGCATGATTTTTGGTCCCATCATTTTTCCTCTCCATAACTGCCATAACTCTCGTGATAGGTACAGATCAAAACTCAGGTATGTGAATTAATGTTGAAATGCATCGAATGGGAAGCCCATGTGAGCAAAAAGACATTGATTTGCCATCAAATGATCACATGAAGGATGATCATATCCCTATAAATATGAGCCTTTATCATCAAGAATCCTTTTATGTGCATAGAGAGAAGAAGAGTGAACAAGAGCTTGTGAGTAAGAGAGTTGAAACTCATGGTTATTGAGATTTCTAGTGCGAGTGAGAAATCATACATTACCCTCGCATTATCATGCTCAATTGTTGAAGAGATTACATCACCAGAAGTAGAACATCAAGAGGAAGAAACTAAAATGATGGTGCAAAAAAACCTGCAAACAGCTCCTTTGGCCTCTGTTTTGGGCCCACCTTTTTCCTCCAATTCGGCCCCTACGACGACCCCAACTCAAAATCCACTAGTGAATATTCGAGCTACAAATACATGACCATTTGTGTTGGAGAGAGACATATTGAAGTCTTCAAGGCCTGAGGTCAGGTCAAATAAGCGGAAGGCCGCTTAGGATATACCTACCGATGACGTACCTGGAGAGGAAGCACCAGAATCACCACCGTGAAGAGACGCAGACGCTACCATAAAATAGAGGAACTTATTACTTCCCTATGTTCAGCAAAGGAGAGCAGATGTGGCCAAGGTAAGTTTTCTTATGAGAGTGCACTGATCCTTGGTCGTACCTCATATCCCTATGGGAGTGTCGTTGCTGATGAATATAATTCCGAAGATGATCAAACTGCGGTTTGAGGATACTAATACACATCAAGACGTGACGAGATACCGCTTGCACCATAGATAACCATTCAAGCATTTGATAAGTGGGATTTTGATTTCGTTGGACTAATAAGTCTTCTAGAAAACAGGATCGGTGTGTGCTACATTATCACTGCAACATACTATTTAACCAAATGGGTTGAAGCTGCACCTGTTAATGAGTGCACCACTATGAGTGCGGTGAATTTTTTAGTTGAAATTGTGGTGATTAGATTCATCTACCCAAAAATTATCCTAAGCGACGAAGCTACGCATTTTGTTAAAAAAATGATTGCTAAGCTTACTACAGAGTTCCAGATCCAGCATAGAAAGACAACACCGTATCATCCTCAGGTGAATGGAATAGTTGAATCCTTCAACACGATTCTGGAGAATGCATTAACCAAAGTATGCAATGTGCATCGAGATAATTGGGATCAGAAAGTTTTAGCTATGCTATGGGTGTATCGCATAACTTGTAAGTGAATGACAAAGTACAATCCATTTAGACTAGTGTACGGACAAGACGTTGTTGTGCTGATGGAGTATATTCTATTGAGATTAAGAATTGTTGCATTAACAGAAATGACCAAGGGAAATGTTGTCAAGCAAAGGTTTTCGCAGCTGGTTCAAATGGAGGAATAACGCTTCGGCGTAGGATTTCTTCAAAACATAGAGAAGAAAGGGCAGAAATCATGGCATGATCGACATATTAGGACTAAATAATTCAAAGTCAAACGACTTGTTTTGCTGTATGACTGTAAATTTTTCAAGCATCGAGGGAAATTGAAGAAGCATTGGCTAGGGCCATATGTGGTTGCACAGATCACTGATGTAAGAACAATGAAATTGCATAAGCTAGACGACATGCCCGTAGCAGGAACTATCAATGGAAGTCGCATGAAACCTTACTATGATGGCCGCAACATGCCTAGGTAAGGAAGGAAGTTGGAAAAAGAGACAAGGAGAGAGAGAGTAAGGGGAAGGGAACTCTTCCGTCGCACGGCTACGACAGAAGCATGTAAATCGCAGTAAAAGTAGAAATGACAATTGGATGACATTAAATCTCGGATCCCTAAAAAGATTGAGGCAATTATGAAAGTGAAGTATCATTAATTCGACAAGTATGAGGAGAATGGCAGTGTGATTTTTGGTCCCATCATTTTTCCTCTCCATAACTACCATAACTGTCATGACAGGTACAGATCAAAACTCGAGTATGTGAATTAATGTTGAAATGCATCGAATGGGAAGCCCATGTGAGCAATAAGACATCGATTTACCATCAAATTATCACATGAAGGATGATCACATCCCTATAAATATGAGCCTTTATCATCAAGAATCCTTTTATGTGCATAGAGAGAAGAAGAGCGAGAAAGAGATTATGAGTAAGAGAGCCAAAACTCATGGTTATTGAGATTTCCAGCACAAGTGAGAAATCATACGCTACCCTCACATCATCGTGCTCAATTGTTGAAGAAATTACATTGCCGAAAGTAGAACATCAAGAGGAAGAAACTAAAACAATGGTGCAAAGAACCTGCAAACAACTCCTTTGGCCTCTGTTTTCACCCCTCCTTTGTCCTCCAGTTCGGTCCCTACAACGACCCCAACTCAAAATCCACTAGTGAATATTCGAGCTACAAATCCATGACCATTTGTGTTGGAGAGAGACATGTCAAAGTCGTCAAGGCCTGAGGTTAGGTCAAATAAGTGAAAGGCCACTTAGGATATACCTACCGATGACGTACCTGGAGAGGAAGCACCAGAATCACCACCGTGTAGAGACACAGATGCCACCATAAAAGAGAGGAACCCGTTACTTCCCTATGTTCGGCCAAGGAGAGCAGGTGTCACCGAGGTAAAGTTTCTGATGAGAGTGCACTCATCCTTGGTCATACCTCATATCCCTGTGGGAGTGTCATTGCTAATGAATATAATTTCAAAGATGATCAAACTGTGGTTCAAGGATACTGATACACATAAGCAGGTGGACCTAGAAAGAAAGAGCTACATGGTCACAATGTTGGTAGTCCCTGCTGAGCCACAATTGGTAGTTGCAATCCAATGGAATCGCAGTATTGAAAGTGCAGGCCTACTAAACTTAGTGATAATGCTGCATTTTGGATAGAGTACGCAGGCCAGCACATATGTGAAGCAGCTCCTATTCCGCTTCCATGTACGCTATCTATTTCTCGATAAGCCATATGTTGTTGATTTCAATCTTATTTCATTGATAACGGGTCTTCCACATCAAGGGGATGACCCTATGCCATATCTACACCGAAACATAGATACAACGAAGATGAAGGAAATATATGACCTCCAGCGTGCCAATAGAGGATTCCTCATTTCCTATATAACTATAGATACATTGAAGTTTTCCACAAAGATTCTATCTTGCAAGCTGTTGTACAAGATGTAGACTATTCAATGCACCACTAAGATGGTGGAACTTGCAGAGAAGTGTGCAGAGGATGCGGAGCAAGTGTGGGAGGAACCCAAGATGAAGTTTCAGTACTCCTCACTCCTAATTTTAATTTCTCTTTTGGTTTGGTCCAACCGACCAAACTATGATCCGCAAGATTTCCTAGTATTTTTCCATGGCGCAAAGTATCAGAACCTTTGGGAGGTCAAGGAGGACAAAATTTGGTAGAAGGAGAATAACATCGATTTATTCCTACATAGCGAGGCGCTGCGTGATGTAATTAAACAACAACATAGAATGCGGGCTGAGACAATACAAAAGTAGTCATCTTTTATCAGCTTCTAGGAAGGTGTCCACAACATTATTCTTGAGCTGCGATAGGACCCGTAGAAGCAAATGCACCTAGAGGGTTATATGATTACTGACGTAGATGTGGATGTAGTCATCCAAGATTGGCCTCAGGAATGGGCCATCCCGATTGACGAGCCAATGGACCAGGGAGGAAACCAAGGAAATGGAGAAGGAAATGGTGAAGGAAATGGCCAAGTTGAGGAATAAGGTAATGATGGGGTGACAGAAAAGGAAACCATTCAGAGGAGGAAGATGATGACGATGATGATAGTTAGAAAAATAGTAATGAGAATGATGGAGAAGACACACCTACCAATGAAGATGTGCTAAACCAACAGAAATCACAGGAACACGAGTGCGAACATGCACACAAGAAGAGAAAAGTTGACAAAAGGACTAATACAGTCAACCTAGAGAAGGAAGACATTGGCTTACTTGTAGATGTTGTCTCAAAAGTAGAAAAGACTAGCCTAGAGGGTCTAAGTACATAGTAGATGCAAGTGGAAAAAAAACTCGTCGAGCACATCAACAAGATCATAGAGGCTATCAACAAATTAAAAACCATTATTGAGCTTGAGACATATGGCATTGATCATGAGGATACATTAGCCGCACCACTGTTGTTTCCGCCCCTCAAGCTCATATTAACGGTGTAAGAGCTGGAGTTAGGTACATAAGAGTATGATGATGTTATCAAGGAAATGGGGATGCTAACACTATATTTTTCCAAACAAGAATTGGATGAGGTATATTCCATTCAGCATGCAGCCTCAACAGGAATCTAGATCCAAGAAAATGTGTTGGACTACAAGCGAAGAAGAAGACAAGGAAGGTGAAAGAGTGCAAGGTCATCCTTAGGGAAATGGACCGGGAGATTGAGGTGCATGAATAGAGATGGCTTGTACTTGCTAAAGCAAAAAAACATGCATTCATAGAATTCCCTTCGGTAGAAGACCACGAAGACGAAGATGCAGCCGCAAAGGTTGGTTGGCTATCAAGGATTGCAGTAGAGCTCAAGAATCAGGTAGAAGAACTTCAAGTCCAACAACAGCCAAGAAAACCTCATGAGGTGTTAGAAGAGAACAGGACAACAACATCTAATGATATTGATCAGATTAAGAGGGGTGAGAAGCTCTATTTAGAGGTGATAGAATTAGTTTTGGAAACTTGGGAACTGCTTCTGAAATATGAGATAGTGGCCAAGTTAGCCGAGGAAGCACGTCAGGCTGAACTAAAAATGGCAGTGGTCAAGGAAGAAATGAAGTTGTCGCTCAAAGAGAAGGTTGCAAAAGTAGAGGATCTTAAGCAGCTACAATAGGAGGTAAATACTATGCATGAAAAGGAGAAGAATAGGAATGATGAGGTGACAATGCACCAATATGAAGTGAAAAGAGTTACAGGGATTATTCAGCCTATACTGCAAAATATCCAATAGTTATCTGAGTCACTAGAAGAAGTACCATTGGAACATATCAGTTATGACTGTGTCGAGCAATGGCAGAAGAAAGAAGAGGAAGTAGTACAAAAATTTGCCAAAGGAGAAGGAATTTTGAAAGAATATCAGGACAAGGTTGGTCCTACAACACATCCTGTGCTAGAATCTTAATTTTTACGAGTGGTTCACGACGATACACATGTGAGTGTTGGGGGCCTATTCGGCTAGGAAAAGTGCATCAGGAAGAAATAAAGTGCAACTATAAGATGAAAAATGGGCGTGAAACGTGATAAAAAAAAGTTAAAGGATGAAAAGCAAGTGCAAAAGAGAGAAAGTTGTGATGCAAATCGATGCAACGAAGGAAAAAGTGTACCTAAAGAGGCAGGTAGAAGAGTAAAGGATGGACAGGTGTAGGTCAAGAAAGACTATAGGAGCTCGAGTCGACAGAGGGCTTAAGGATATTTTTGCAGCTAGTTAGGACTTGTACAAACATGATGAAATACATTTTCGCAGCTAGTTATGGCCCGTGATTAATGTAATGCATGATGTTTTGCGGCCGGTGTGGCCTGTAATTAATATAATAGAATATATTTTGTAGCTACTTATGACTATAATAAATTATTTGTACTCAGTCGACCTTGCACGGTCTTGTAAACACTACAAATAGGAAGAACCCACTATGTATAAGGGTTATCTTCATTAAGAATTGGTAAGAGTAGAAGTATGTTTAAAGATTAGACAAGAGTATGATAGTAGTAGGATGTTGAGCTATGAATCTACATCTGAGTACACAAAATGTTTTGTAATGAGTCCAATCTATAGCTGAGTGCACAAACAATAAAATAGAAGAGTCAATCTAGGCTGTGTGTGGATTAGTAGGAGTAGATAAAAGAATAAACTAGAGAGCATGAGAGAAAGGAGAGTCAGAGCCAAAATAAATATATTAAAAATTCTTTAAGTCGTAGACTACAAGGTGTTATATATATTTCTCATGCCAGATGAAGAGAACCTTGGTGGTTTTTACCTAGATGAGTTTCCACATTATTTCCTATGTTGCATGAAAGTTGAATGTGTATGGTTGAATGTTTAATGCAGGTTAATGTTGAATTTTTTATTATATTTCACCGTTTATAGTTCTTGCTTGAATAAATGTCACAATTCTAATAAAAAATAGTAAATAAATGAATGACTCAAGCACTATTGAGCACTGTATATTATTCATGTTAAAATATTGTAAGCTTATAATACAGTCGCAATACTATCATTTACTTTTAAGGGATTAGCCGCATCGCATAGTTGCGCAAGTTAATTAGTTTTCAAGGACAAGGTTGTCTTGCACGCTGGCTATGTTGCAAGGTTGCACCTCTTTCAATTAGTGAAAGACTCGGTCCTTCTGAATATGTTGAGCACCTTGGATGCACACCAAGCGACTATAATCCATTTTCAACTCCAGAAACATTGTTCTGGTAGTTACACATTAAGATATCTGGGGTGAGACTGGGCCTCCCTCGAGGTGTTGCTGGCTGAGATTGCTCTGTCAGGCCGATTTCTTTGGGTGTTTTTTTGGTGTTTTGTTGTTGGTGAACTTGGGTCACAAGAGAGAGGAAAGTGAGGACAACAATTCCCCCACATGGCTCATGTCTGAGGATTTCTCCAGGATGAAGCTCAACATGACACCACTACGATGGCCTAGGCTCTGCCCAACCCAATACCACCAGGTCCTCTGTCGATGGTGCTAAAAAACCCTATCCCACACGAAGGACTGGTTTCAACCACATGGTTGGCCCCACTTTATCTTGCAGCAGGGACACCTGCAGAAACCAAAGTTCATCACTTGATGACATTTTCAACTGAAGAAGTCAACCTCTAGAGTCGATGTAACCAGTATGGCTCCACCAAAGAAACTACTAACCCATCAAGGGCATCTACCTTCAACACTTCTAACATGACCCTCCACTTACCTATACCCCCCACTAATGGGGCAGCCAAAGTTCCACAGTTCCCTATACAATGTATCGCCAACAACATAATTGCTCGAGCTTCCTTAAATTATAGCATCGTTGATGACTTGTCCCAATCACCTACAACCATGTCCACTCTAGAAGTGCTCAAAACTTTCTTCAAGCAACGGAAAGTGCTATTTTCCACACTTAGTTCCATAGATCCCTATGATTCAAGGTTAATCACATTTGATCTAGATCAAGGAGAACCTAGAATTCCATCCACCATTGCCTTCCAAACCTCAGTCTCAATTCAGAATTTGTTCATACATCGATGTATCGTTAATGAAGGGAAATCTACCTGTGTTATGTCAAATTTTATCTGGCAGAAAACCAGGTCCCCTACCCTCCAACTATCTAGAACCGCACTCTGTGCCTATGATGGATTCTCTATAAAGGACAAGGGCATTCTTTCGAATGTCCCTATTTCATTATCTAGTAAAAAAGTTTTGATCAACATCAAGGTTATTAACATCCAACTTGATTATAACCTCCTCCTTGGACGTAGCTATATGTATGCCATGAGATCCGTGACCTCTACCGTATTTCGACTCTTGATGTTTCCTTATGGTGGAAAGATCGTGACAGTTGACCAATTGACTTACTACGATCCACAAGGGCCGGACACACTAGAACATGTCATTCCTACCATCAATAAAACCATTAGCAATGTTTCCATCCCTTCCTTATATGTTGTGGGCTTGAGATTGTTTGCCGAAACGCCTATGACGACGACCTTCTCATCTTTACCGCCTCTATCCACACCGAATAATATAGCATATTTGTGTACTATCTCATTTAGTACCATCCCAAGCACACCAAAAAATCAGCTGCAACCCTAACCGTTGTCACCTAGGAATTATTGGGGTTCATTCCCAATCAAAATGATTCCCTTCCTATTCCCACCATCCGACATCATGATAAATCCTATAATGGCTACTCTAAATTTACCTAATTTTATATTGGGGATTCCTGTGTGGTACCTTGAACGACCTACCCCACCTCCAATGCCTCAAGTTGTGTTGACTCCCATCCAACCTATTGCGGTAGAGTCATGTCCTCTCCCTGTCCCATGGTACGGTCAACTGGTTGAAGAACCCTATCCCAACACTCTATGCCTTTGAATAGGGAAACATGGCTAATATTTCTCCCACCATCAAGGTTAACATCTCAACCAACCTAGAGGTATTTGAATATATTACCTCGGAGAATCATGCTCCCCTGAAGAATTCAATTCCTACAAAGAAATTTTCCAAGAATTCTATAATATCTTTGCTTAGTCTTATACCGAGATTCCTGGATTGGATCCATCCATTGTTGAAAATCATATCAAAACGTGGCCTGATGTGGCACCTATTCTCCAAAAACAATGACCCATTCACCCTTCAAAGGCCACTACGGTCAAAGTCAAGATAGAGAAACTATGCACAACTAGTTTCATATACCCCATCACGTATACCAATTGGGTTTCCAATCCTATTCCCGTCAATGAAAAAAAGGTACCACTTGCGTATGTACTGATTTCTGCGACTTGAATTTTGCATGTCCCAAAGACAACTTCCCCACCCCGTTTACTAACAAAAGAATTGATGACTACGTCGAACATGAGGTCTTTTTCTTCATGGATGATTTCTTTAAGGATAACCAAATTCAGATCTGGAAAGAAGACTGATACAAAACTTATTTCACAATCCCCTGGGGCACGTTTGCATATCAAAGCATTCCATTTGGCCTCAAGAATGCTAGAGCCACTTTTTAGCGAGCCATGACTTTCTACTTCCATGAACTCATTCATATCATAATGGTCTACTTGGACGACCTCATAGCTCGCTCATGGAAGCAGTCACAACATCTAGATGACTTACGAAAAATTTTCTTACGATGCCGCAAATATAATATCCACTTGAACCCTCTCAAGTGTGTGTTTTGTCTCCTAGCTAGTTGTTTACTTGGGTTCATCATTTCTCACAAAGGGATTGCGGTTGACCCTCTCAAAGTTCAAGCCATCCTGAATCTTCCATCACTACGTACTTTGCGCCAAATACAGAGTCTCCAAGGTAAGGCCAAATTCCTTTGTCATTTTATTCTAGATTATGCAACGAAAGTCCATGGTTTCTTACGACCGATTCATACCAACATTTCATTTGTTTGGGATAAACATGCATAAGATGATTTTGGCGCATTAAAACAAGATTTGGCCTCTTCCCCGTTTTTGTCTGCACTTGACTTCACCAAAGAATTCATTCTCTATGTATCAACATCTAAAAATGCCATCACCAGAGTTTTAGTCCAAGAATACGACGCTCGTTAAGAGCATGTGATATATTACGACAGTCAGAAGCTCTCTAGTCCCCCTTTACATTATTCCCGTGAAGAGAATATGGCCCTACCCATTGTTTTTATGTTCAAAATCTATTCTATTACATTGTTTTGAACCATACTAGGGTGGTGGCTGATTCCAACCCCATGAGGTACCTCTTGAGCCATTGCCTCCTACAAGATCGCGTTTCCAAGTGGGTTTTCGTTCTTTAGGAGTTCAACTTGGAATTTGTTTCCCCTAAGAGCACCAAAGCTTTATCATTAGCTACAATAATGACAGACCTTCCCCCTTTTTTTGCATCACCACCGATTACTGTCAACCTTCCTGATGAATTCCTATTTCTCATTTCCATAGAAGACAGATGGTATTGGGACATCCTTCTCCACCTGCACACCTAGAAATTAGAGGCCCACCTAAGTCACGAAGATAGACGGTGCATCTGACACCAAGCTACTTGCCATCTCCTCATTGGGGATGTCCTATATGGTCGGGGAATTGATACCATACTACATCTTGTCTCACCCATGATGAGGCTGAGAAATTCCTTAATGACTATCATAGTGGAGCTTGCAGTGGCCACTTCTCGATTTTGGATACTTCCCAAAAGATTCTCCATCCCGGTTATTTTTGGCTGACCATTTTCACTAATTGCATCAAGTTAGTCAAACACTTCCATAGTTGTAAACTCTTTTCTCCAAAATAAATGACTCCCTCCCGCACCATTGCATCCTGTAGTCACAGTTGGTCCCTTCTGCAAAAGGGAGATTGAATTCATGACATGTAGTCCTACCTCGGCTAGAAGCCATAACTACATCATTATAGCCATTGATTATTTCACCAAATGGGTCAAGGCCATGCCTACATTCAATTGTAAGGCTGACATGGCGGCACGTTTCTTTTTCAATCACATCATCGCATTCTTTGGTGCCCCCCAAAAAATAGTTTCACACCATTGTAATCACTTTGAAGAAGAGGTTTGGTCTGATCTTTCAACCATGTTGAAGTTCGAATACCGATATTCCTCCTCTTACTACCCTTAGGGAAATGGACAAGTTGAAGCTTTCAACAAGATAATCAAAACCATTCTCCATTGAATGGTAGGAAACCATAAAACCAACTAGCACCACAATCTCTTCTTAGCTCTCTAGGCCTACCAGACATCAACAAAAACCATCACTGGCTTTACCCCATTCCACTTAGTCCACGGTGTTGATTCGGTACTTCCCATCGAGTTCCATATTCTGTCACTCCTCCTTGCCATATAGATCCTTCCCAATAAATCGCCACTAGATAGATGAACACATTATTCTGCTTGAACAGACCAATGAGGACCGTCGCGCTTCCCTCGAGGAAATTGAAGCAGCTAAACCTCAATTGAAGTCACATTTTTACTCCCATGTCCACCCTCGCACCTTTAGCGAAGGCGATCTTCTCCTTGTTTACGACCAAGCCAATGATAATTTAGGAAAATGGAAGTCAGAATCCATGTGGTACAACCCATATGTCATGCATCGCTACCTCAGAAAGGGGGCATATATTCTTTCCAAATCCAATGGCTACCTCTTGAATAATCCCCGTAATGAGATCTACCTCAAGAGGTTCTATGCCTGAGGTCTCTACCATGAATCACTTGTAGTATACTTTTTCTTTTTGTTGTTTTACATCATTATTGACATGAGTCTTACACTTTGTTTCCTTGCCTACTCCAGATGGATCCTACCTCGCATCACTACGTTGGATTTGCTGACTGAGCAAGTAGATGGTTTCCTAATCTCTCCTCGGCTGTGTGGGTTATCTATTCCCCGTCACATGAGTTGATCCATATCGATGGAATGTGTGTTAGCATTGCTACCAAGAGAAAGGATGAGTATGATGGTATCATTGGTATCCCGGCCGCTTCCCTCCAGTTGGGTATTCATCACCTTGATGTCTTCTTAGACTCCCAGCTGCTTGTCTCCTAGATAAATAAATGCTCCCAGGTACGTGATACTTGTCTCTTTAGAAAGCTCCTGTGTACTAAACAGTTGGTTCAAAATTTTGAATCCATTACATTCACACATGTTCCCAAAAACCTCAATAGTGTAGGAAACCAAATGGCTAATGACATTCTAGAGTGGCATATTCATCATCGCATATAGGAAATAAATAACTACATCATGCATCATCATATAATCATGCATACGTATGTAATATACATCATCTAGGAATTTTCATCATAAAAAGACATATGAAAAGCCATAAAAAAGTGAATCCATGTGCATAT
>LPNX010332747.1:718705-856970 GCA_001517045.1 Pseudotsuga menziesii
ACTAGGGGCAACACCACTAGCTGCTAATCAGAATTAGATCCCTCCTCTTGGTACTATGACTCTGTGTCCTCCTTAGTTTCCTCCTCATCCTCCATAGGCGCGTCACCCTAGGCTTCCGCTCGAATGTACTTAGTCATGACTGCTATCCTCTTCATCAAGGGGATTTACTTGTAAGGTGTGCAATAACAAGAAGTAATCAGATCATCATCTAAGTGTTGGCAGTTGTCATATGTAACTCCATATAGCAGCCTCTCTATGTCGAAAAGAAGCAAGATCAAGACACTCTATCGCCCCTAAGAGGGGGGGTCTATCCCCTCCACCATGCCCCTCCATTGCTTGTAACCTGTGGGCGATCGTGTTCTGACATCTGCACATACACACAAGTCTTTCATCGGTGTGTAAACATAAAATGGCTACCACTAATCTAGTGAACTATATATGAATGTAATCACACAAAACATCATGTATACGTACCATCTGGTCCCCAGGCTTGTCATGGAGGTTGAGGCATCTCTAGATCTCCCTTGTAGTCTATTCCTACATACAGGTTGTCCTGAATGAGGACTATCAACTACCTCCACTCTGCTAACCGCTCTTGAGTAAAGAAACAACCCACTAATCCACCTCCCTCCTATACCAACATCTCACTCCACCTCCGCATACGAGGCTCCTAATTCTCGGCATCCTGCACTGCCAATTGCAGTCGAACAGTTCGCATTCTCTTGAAGAAGAAAGAGAAAAAAAAGAGGGGAACTAGAAATTCCCTCCCACAGTCTTGACATGGTTCAACAAATGCCGAACCGTGGTCAAATACATTTGGGCCCACCCATAGTAAGTGTCTGCCATCATGCGCTCCACAATCTAGAGCTTTCCCCCGAAGATCTTGTGTGTTCAATATTACCCCAAGATATGCAGCACCATCACTGCAACCACTCGAGTCAAGAGACACTCAATGTCTCACATCAGGATGTATGAGCCACGCATAGTACCAAAGGCATAGAAGTGCCTCTCACATATATCATCCAATGTCACCCCTTGTGCGAGCTTCAGCGTAGTGTCATTGATCACTCCCAGCATCAGGAGCCCACTCAAAAAGTAAACATCATGGAGCATAATCTCAAGCCACTCCCCCTGTATAATGAAGAAATTTGTGTCACTAACCAAAAAACTCACCACTATCTGTAGTAACAGTCTCGCGGTCTGCATAAGTGGAACCTAAAAGTACTTCAACAACCCACTCCAGGAAATCATATCTCGTACTCCCATGTTCTTCGAGGCCTTCCTTCGTAAGGTCCAAATATCACTCTCTCCACACCAGTCGAGACATCCTACACATCAAACAAATCCATTTCAGGATCAATCTCACACGAAAACCTCATTCAGGGATGAAGTCGCACCTATTTAGCTAATCTGAGCGACCCCATTTGTGCCTTATCACTGAACAGATGTGACCTAGTCGCACCTTTTGGATGAATAGATATGACCCAGGTTGTACCTTTCTCTTCGATAGGAACAACTGGCTCATGACTGTTTAGCCATTAAGTGTGACCCAAGTCACATATTTTCCATCGAAAAGCACGAATCGGACCTACGAACCCTTCCATCTCAGCAGGTGCACCTGCATGAGCTAAAACCAAAAAGAAACCAATGAAAAGGACGGTTTTGACAAGTACTCTTACTTGTAAGTCACGAATTTGAAAACCACCAATCGGAATGAAAGAAATCAACAAAAGAGCTCTGGGGTCCTCCACTCCAACTCAACAATGAACAGTAACAATGACACATGTCATGTGGTCCCCCCTATTTATAGGCCTCCATTGGGTCTGTTTTTCTTTCGAGCACCACAGAGTCATCTAAAGTCCGTTTGGGACGTCGTTCATGACACCGGTTTTATTTTTTCCCCTCTATCTATGGACAAGACCCTCGTCTCATTTTCTCATGAGGCATTTCTATGCCATTTTCTAGAATCCACCTTGGTTTGCATGCCATCTCATGAATCTCCCATTTGTATGTATTGGCATGTTCACGAGCCATTTGCTCCATCCATACTACACAGTCAACAATTTTTTACCACCATCCATCATCTTGCATCGGGGCCCCATTAGTGTTTTGAATTCTATGCCCATCAGCCATGTTCACAACATAACCTCTTCCCATATATGGAACACCATATATGGAAAGAGCATTTACTTTCTCAGGCTTGCTAAAATTCCATGAGATCATGTCATAATGGTGTCTTTTGATGCCACCCTATATTATAGTTTGGCATCTTACCCCAATTGGGTCACCTCTGTTTAGAGTATTATGCGATGAGTCTTCCTTGGATCCCCTGAGTATTGATATTCCGATTACCTCCCTCAGTATTTCCTATTTGCAGTTACATTCCTGCTATTACAACCATGATTCTTGTCCCATGAGTCGGTTTTATTTGCTTCTAGGTTAGCCCTAGCGTCATAATCTGAACAAAGGAAGTTTGAGTCCCCCGTGCTCCCCTGCCCCTATTTCCCCTATTCTGTATGCCAGTCCTCAAATTGTCCCACACCTTTGATTATTCCCCCTCACGCTTCTCATCAAGGAAACATTATTGCCTTGATTAGTTACAAGTCTCCCTCTGTCGACATCAAAACATCTGTTCTAGAGGATAGAACCATAAGTCCCTATATCCTAGTTTCATTCACCTTATTTCCTTGGACAACTTGAGAGGAGTCATTAGTGCCTCTCGGGGTGGTTGTGTCTCACATGCTCGACTCCAGCTACATCATCTCACCATTGAGATTCATACAGGGTATTGGTTCTTTTAGTATTTGGTCGATACTTCAGTTGTCACTTAACTCTAGCACATTGGTGAGTCTACTATGGGATCTAGATAGTTTCATGTACCTTGTGATTTTCAGGCTGCATTGGCAACAGTGTTCGAAGGCCCCCTAGTGTTGTGCTTCCATGTATATCCGGTACTTGATGCTGCATATGTACACCTTTAGATTTAGTATAGAATGAGTTGTGATGATATTGCATTCCATGAGAATGCCATTGTTCCTATGTGTCGGTTCTTCAGATCAGCCTTATATCCAACCTCTCATTGAGGCCACCATTATGTAACATCAATTGTATATATATTAATCGACTCCCAAATTTTTGAGCCTCGATCCCATTATTTATTCTTTTGACATTATTACGAGCATGGGTATGCCCCCCTTGTCCATATGCATGTCACACATTTGTATCTCACCCATTGTTGGGAACCATTAATATAAAAACCAAAAGCCACAATGGTTCGAACGAGGAAGCATCACTCCTCCTCAGGTCTCTCCAGTCTCTCCACTATTCTCATGATCCTATGATGTCTGTCGACCACACGATAAATTCCTGCCCTCACACATCAGGGGGTAATCTGTTCACTCAAAACATTGCTCACCTATATCTAGATGGTCTAAACCACATACCTACATCATTTCCCTACCATTTTTCCTTACCTTTGACCTTCACAACTATGGTTTACCTTCATTCTCTCTCAAAAAAGGCCAAAAACCCCACAAAAAGGAAAAAAAATCTCACAAAAGGGCTAAAAACTCCAAAAGGGATAAAAAAAGGGATTAAAAACCCCAAAAAAGGCCTAAAACTTTAAATAGGGCTTAAAACCCTAAATAGGGTTCCAAAACCCTAAAAGAGAGAAAAGGAGAAAAAATCTAAAAATATGCTATAAAAATAGTGTGAAGGTCACCATCACAAGATTCACTTATTCCTTATTCCATTATTCTATTCCGTGAGTACGGTGAGAAACCATTATTATCAAAGTATTCACACCATTTTACCAATCATTCCATAGCCCTACCATCTCCCATCTGGTATGTTGAGACATCCTCCATACCAGGCAGCCTATGGAGAGGTGGTCCATTTCCAATTTTTGGCACGGTGTCCCTTTTCAAGAAAAAGAAGATATATTTTTCATGTTTTTTGTTTATTTAGTTTAGTCATATTTTCTTAACAATTTTGTTTTACTAATATTGTTTGTTTTTGTAACTTTCCTTCAAGAACTATACCCTCATGTCCCATTGACAGAAGGGATGTGCTTTTGCATGTAGCAAGGGTGAGAACCCTGCTACATGAGTGAAAGAAAAATCTTAGTTACAAGTTGGAAGCCCCTCACAAATCGTATCCTCGGCAGTATGATAAAATCCCAGTCAAACAATACAAAATGGAAGAACAATAGGCTAAGAGAATCCCACTACTGAGAGGGAGCTCAAGTAAAATATCCCTACATAGAATGACAACTAGGATACCTCCTTCATGACATGTCCATAGTGGTTTACTAGCACTTCAACCCTTTGGCCCTCAACACCGAGTATACTCTGGCATCCATGACGAGGACTATGAAGCACACGCGGGCTTCACTTGTTGACCAATATCCTATCACGTTAGTTCATATTGTGGGTTTTAAAATTATAAAAAATCAAACCAATATATTGCAGGTATTGTGGTGATGAGGGGTTTAAGGTGGGGGTGGGTAGGGTTGTTTATAAGGATTGAGGTATAAAAATGGGTGCGGAGGAGGTTTTAAGTATTGGGAGGGCGTTTCAACAAAAAGAGTTTGGGTCAATATCTCTCAAAATTAAGAGTATTCTTTAATATCCCACGATCGCACGTGCTATGTAAGAGGTTCACTAAGTGAAGTCCCCGTGATGAAGCATTAGCCTTCGGTATAAAATGGAGTGTGGTATTTCACCCTGACTTCCAGAACCCCTTCATTGTGGCTTACTCCTGCAGGGAGGGGGCCCTCTGATAGACTGTTCATGACCGTGTCAATAAGTACAAGAAATTTTGGTCCCCTAATGGACAACAACTATATCTCAAATGCAAGTGACAAAGGGGTGTTTTTTGGATTCCTATCCCCAATGTCATGACTTAGCTACAAGATTATTTTGTTTCTCAAATGAGGTTACAATGTTGGTTATATTAAGTTATTTTTTTAGTCTAGCTTGGGGTTATGAAACAAGCATTTTTCTTTAGGGTATGAGATGTGTGCAAGTGATGTGTATAAACCCTAGCGACCTCATGACCGAGACACAAAAATGGAGATAAATAACAGTAAATATCATGCAAAATCACAACTAATTCTTTGAGAAAGTAAAATATACAGAAGTAAATGAGCTCATAAGGAACTGATGAGGATGTAGGAAACACATAGGGGGTCTCAACTACGAAGCTCAAATCAAGGGGCTCACATACAAGGAAACAAGGACCACAAAACGTTCCAAGGGGCTATAATGGATCAGATCTCGACAGAAACGGGTCGAGAAGGAGGATAATTTTTTTTCTCTCACGATTTCTATAACAATATGGTATAAAGAAATATTGTATTTATCTAATATTGCGACCATTCTTTATTTGGATATAATCTAAGGAAAATTATGATTTGAAGATGAAGGATGCTACTTATGTGTCAAATTCTAGTGTATTATTTAGGAAAAATTTCAATGGGATGTTACTAAAATCTATAAATCCTTTAAGGAATTTGATGGGTGTATGTGGGGGGGATTTCACCTAATTTATCGCAACTCATAAATGAATCTGAGTAGTGTTTTTTTGGTCTAGTCTTTTTATAGATACATAAAAGAGCGTCTAGAGTTGTTCGAATTGTCAAAAAAAAAGATACCAACAATGTCGCTAAAACCTATTGTAGTGGATACAACATTTAAAAGTTGGGGTTGGATGTTGTTAGTCACATAAGCTCGAATTCGATCAAATGCCATTCATATATCCTAACAACAACAAACTATACAAAATGGCCTAAAGTTGTTCCTCTACAGATAGTTGATTTGTCTCAACTCATGTGCTTTTTAGAGTATATTATGTGCATATTATGAGTCCTTGGGAAATTCATCAATGGAAATTGCTTGATATTTGTCGTCTCAAATTTCACTTCTTTCTATGGACAATACAACATCATCTAGAGACAATCTTTGGACTACTACCTTGAAGGTAGTTGTTCAAATATTGTCTCTAGATGATGTTGTATTGTCCATAGAAAGAAGTGAAATATGAGACGACAAATATTGTTTGAAGGTAGTAGTTTGTCTTAATCAACAACAACACTGATGAATATTTTATAGAAGACTATATTGACCAACGAATAAAATTAGCATATAACAAGTTTAATGATGGGGTGTAGGTAGGTAGGATCATTCCCAAATAAATAATTGAGCATTCTCCTTTCAAAATGGTCTATGTTAAGGATGTGATGCTTATGATGCATCTTGAATTGAATGTTGTATTATTAGTCACTAGATTTGAAGATGAAGAAGAGGGATACCCTTCTATGTTTGATATATTACCAATTCATAGAAATACAAGAGAGATGAAATAATAAATAATTGGCTATAGAAAAGAAATAATATGCAATGTGTATACATCTTGGTCAAAAAAACAAATTTGAAATTTCTCGAAAGGGACAACATGTTCTATCATGGAATAGTGCAATGGAAAAACTATCCATACATGCTAAGTTCAATGTAAAAATATATTCAATTTCTACCTACTTAAACAATCGATAGGACTATTGAGACACTAAACAATCGATAGGACTATTGAGACACTACCTATGAATAGAAACATCTCAAACACCTTTTTACTTAAGGTATCCCCTTTTTCAACACTATATCATATAATTATGCATACCATTTCTTTATTTACTTTTTCTTATATATTTTGTGATTTGGTACACATTTTGACCCCATTTTCTCTAGGAAAGGCATTTTGGATTCTCAAAGACACACCAAGGCTCGCTGCCTGCCTTCTAGTTGAAGCCCAATGTAGAAAAATATCCTCACACATCACAAATTTTCTTTGTTTCCCTCCATTTTTTGAAAAAGGCTATGTGAGTGAAACATGTAATTTTCCGCATCTTAAACTCAAAAGTTAAAGTTAAAGTTATTGTTGTGATGCAAAATGATTATTTAACCATCATCTTTTCTACATTTTTCATGTTATGCAAAATGTGAGAGTCTCATCTCATTTTCACATCTGTATATCAACATTGTTTCATGTTATATTTATCATGGAATGTAAAAGTCTTACTTTGGCCTCTCCCCCTCGCATCTTGCATCTCTACCTTACGATACGATAAATGCAATGCAGAATGCGAGATTCGTATCACACCAAACCATCATGCACCTTTGCAGTGCATATTTACACATCACCTTTCCAATGTAGAATATGGAAGTTTAGTGTCTCGCCATTACGACATTATACATTTCGCATTTTGCATTCTCAAAATAACCGTTTGCCTTTTAATTTTCTATCACCTCTTGATTTCTCATGCATTTAAGCCTTGGTAATGTTGTGGTGAATTCAATTAAAATGTCGGATATCATGTCTAATATGATGTCATTTGAAGAAGATTGCCCTTTATGATCCTTGTGATTGCACTCGGGCTTACTTCATGGTCATTGAGAGTATAATTTCCTATTGTTAGTGCATTATTCAATATTGTTCGTGGTGGAAGGGAAAAGTTAAGATGGCACCTGAGAATAATTTTGAGCCATACTACGGGGTTACATTCAACAGCTTGGTATGGGGGCGACAAGGATTACCATTGTTCCATAGTTTATAGTTTATAAATGGTGTACATTAAGGAGGAAAAGCAAATGGATAACACCAACTTGGACATTCAAGTTGGAAAAAGAAAGATGCATCTTTAAAGCATTATATTTTATTTTTGAGAGATTGGTCAATGGTTTTATAGTGCTTATTTTGAATCATGGTCAATGGTTTTATAGTGCTTATTTTGATCAAAATATCAGTTAGTGAATTTGAAGGATGTTGGTAATACGCATGTCCCACTCATGCCCCCTCTACACAAAATGATCCACAGAGTCTGAGTATTTCATTTGGAGGGTGAAAGAAGCTTGGCATTTTTCACCTTGTGTGTACCTTGATAGGTAGTTTCGAGGATATCCCACGTCTGTTTTGCGTTATTTCTACATTTAGAAACTTATTAAGACTCCAAAAGTGACAAAAATGACAAAGGCTTTTAAAGTTTTTGAAGCTATCTTTTTTTAATGTTCACAATAGTGTTGTATGTATTATGAAGAAGTTGCTCATGTAACAAATGGACGAGAGAGTTAAGGTATATCATAGTGAAATGAAGAGCTAAGGTATATCATAGTGAAATTAAGAGCTTAGCATAAACCTGCTTGGAGATTTCATGGTTTTTAGCTTGGGCCATGAGATGACCTCTCAAGTGCCTCGGTATGTTCTATCTGTTATATATTATACCTTGAAGAAAGATGTTGTTGATTTGGGTGAGCTCATATCCAATGATATCTTTCATCAATTATCAGAATTCTATAAGACTACAAGGTTTTCCTAATGTCTTCTTATTGTTTTTATTAGTTTATGAATTGTTAGGCAGTTAAAGCTCGAAGAAATTAGTTTATAGAAAAACAAAAGACAATTAAAAGCAAACACACTCAGGACACAAGAGACACATCCACTGGTAAATGGTAAATGGTAAATGGTATTCTTATTGTTCAAAACCAGAGATTACAACCCTAAATAGGCTTACAATTCATAATTCTCATCTACCTCTCCCTGCTACAAATTTATACATTATCCTTTAAAATTAGAAGAAACCGCATTAATAATCGATGTTTGTTCATCCAGCCAATTTGTTTCAACAAATTGAACTAAGATCCAAATTTGTAAAAATATGGGAGAAAAAAAATTTATTCTCGTTATGACATTCAAGAAGACTTGCCTTTTCCCTGAAGCTTAGCTCTTACCTTAAACTTGTTATCGTCTCTTATCTACATTCAAATCCCACTTAACATAATTTATAAAGTCAACAAAGATAATTACAAAAAATAATCTACAGCGACAAAACCCGAGCTTCATTAATTAAGTAACCTAGAATGATAAGACAACGTGAAATACCAAAAGTAAGTAAATAAACAGGTGACACAAACATTAACAGTTTAACATCTTAGCTACTCATGCTGTTCTACGCAGTAGTCGAGATAAACTACCGGGCGACCAAACGAGAAGGATTTGCCGGCCACGTTCTCATGGTGATACGCTTTGCACACAAAGTAAAACACGCTCTGTATCGACAGCCACATCAAATTAACCAAACACAACAATCCCAGCAGCAGCGCTACACATACGGTTCTCTCTGTCCTTCCCAAGCCACGTAGATCCCCATAAGTTACAGAAAACTGAAAAACCCTAAAAATCCATTCGATAAATCTGCCAACAATGAAGTACAGTAAAACGAGCGCTAAGGCCGTCATCTGCTTTCCTTTCATGAGTTCGTTGCTTTTTCGCATGGCATCCAGGCCGCAGTATTTGTCCTCTAACACAGATATAACGCTGGCGAGGTACCACAGCATGTTTATATACACATGGAGGCAGAAAATAATGGCGAGCATTGGGATTAAACAGAAAATAAAGTCTCTAAAATACACATATTCATCGAATCCCACGGCGTACATGACCAGGTAAAATCCCAATTTGCATGCCACTGTATGAACCAAGACGACTGTAAAAAGCCAGAGGAACCTTACCGTTAGGCGCTTCCAGACCCTCATAAATTTCGCATGGGAAACTTGTTTGGCCGTGTAGATAGTGGCCGCCGTGTATGCCGCCGCCGTCCATAGCAACGAGATGTTAAAAATGGAGAGTATGTATGCCGCTGGGAACACGAACAGCTCCGTAGATTCCGAGGAGAATTCTCCCAGGGTCACCATTTCGTTCCGATTGAATTTATTTTCTGTTTGAAGTAGCAGAGGATCGATGATGAAGTCCTGCCCCAGACTTGTAAAAGAAAGGGGAAGAATGAGCGTGAGGGTAAGAACCAACTGTAGTTTACTGTGCGAGGAGTTGAACAGGATTTTGAAGGCCTCTGTCACGATTTCGAATGCGCCGAAGAACTGGAGCTCTCTACCCATTGCTTCTGTATTGAATTCCGATGTGTATTATAAACCCTTCTCTGGTTTTGTCTGCTAAATTTTCCTGCGGCGATTTGTGGGGTTTGATAGTCGTGAATGCAATGACCTGACCTGGTCAAGCTCGACGATCCGGTTCACAGTGGGAATTCGAACCCTAAGTAGTAGATATGAGACTTGGACTTTTGTCATATTATTTTATAGAAATTCTTGTCCCATATACAAATAAAATACAGCCATCGTGATGTTACTGAAACTCTTACGAAAGGAATCAAAGATTCAAAATACAATAAAACCTTTTTTTTTCTTATAAAACAAAGTGTACAGCAATTATTCATTTATTTTGTTATGAACCACTAGTTGATTGTCATCATCATTTATTTCTATGTACTTGAATTCTTCATCTACCTTTACAAATATAGACTTTCCACCATCTTGTTTAGTTTAGGTTATAGCGCTTGTATGTCTTGATTCTAGTGGCATATCCAATAAATATTCTTTCATCATATATGGAATGAAATTTTCCAAGGTTCTTATCATTCCTCTTGATATAGCAATTGCTTCAAACTATTCGGAAAATTTGCTTAACCATTATTGGACTCCATTTCTAGAGTTCGTATGGGGTCATGTTGCTACCGGTTCTAAGTTTTCCTCTATTTTAAATATGATTGGCAGTGTGAATAGCCGAAGTATAAAAAAGGTCAGATAGTCTATAATCATTTAGCATCATTCTGGCCAACTCGTGTACCAATCCATTTTTTTTTCTGTCACTCCATTTTGTTGTGGGGTTGTGGTGGCTAAAAATTTTCTTCTAGTTACATGTTTTTCACAAAAACCCTTAAACTCATTTGGGGTGTATTCACCTCCCTTATATGATCTTAAAAATTTAATTTTCAGATCATTTTCATTTTTAACTACTTTGAATATTTTGAAACATTCAAATGTTTCTAGCTTTTTCATGAGAAAGAAGACTGACATCATTCAAGTATGATCATCTATGAAGAGAAGAAAGTATGATTCAACATTTAGGCGTTTGGTTCTGATGGGCCCATATAGATCAGTATGGACTAATTCCATTGGTCATGGAATATTCCTTTGTTTTAAAACTTACTCATGTTTTCTTGTCGGGTAGGAAATGTTTGCAAATAGAATTTAAGGGCCTTGTGATTTTTGGAATATATATGACAACTTGTTCTTTGTATATCTTTATTAGGTTATCAAAAAGTGTATGTCAAATCCTTTTGTCCGAGAGCCAACTTTCACCTATTTTCCCCATGCAACACTTTTATTGTTTCTCGTACAATATGTAGACATTGTTCGAGGTTCTAGACATAATTGCCACTAATATGCATGTATACTATTAGAATTTTATCATTCAAGATAGCATTATGATCTTAGGATCTTTAACTGAGAGAATAAAATGCACAAGAATAAACACAAGAGACAAGAGACACAAAGAATTTTCCTCGGGGAAACCAGAAAGGAGAAAACCCCATAACTTCCTTAGAGATAGAATCAACACCAAAAGTAAAACCCAAAAACATAAATATGATCTCCTGACCGCAGCAGTCTCTCTCTTGTCCCAACAACTTTTCCTTTCACTCATGCGCCCCAATGAGTGAGTGTGTTCGTTCACTTGAAACCCACTCCAACATGTCAGCCTCACTTCACAATTACTTACTAGAGCTGACATCTCTAGGAGTGTCCAATAAACCTAGTGCCCCACAACTTCTGGGGACTTTGCCTCCTCCGACAAACAAGGAGGGTTACCCTTAACACAATGGTGGGGACTATTTCCACAACTTACAATGACTCACCTAGGGTCAACTTCTCTATGATAGTCTAATAACCCTAGGGCCCCACAACTGCGAGGAATTTAACCCTTGACCAATAGGAGGGTTACCCACAATGACTTGACATGACTTGTTTACATTATAGAACCTCCCTATAGGAACATTGGGGCATGACATGACTCAAGTACAATACAAATACATCTCGGAATAAACATCGGGTTACAATGCATAAGAAATACAAGTGAATAAATTTTGAAGTTACATATACATCAACACTCCCTCTTAACTAGGAAGGTATTCTCTCGACACAATTTTTCAGCACTGGTCTTCTTTTCTGGATCATCCCGGCATCTGCATCTTCAAGTCATCTTCATCTTCAAGTCATCTTTATCTTGATCTAGATCATCACTCGATCTGGATCATCATCATTGGATATGGATCATCACTCGATCTGGATCATCACTACTGGATCTGGGTCATCACTTGATCTGGATCATCACTGCTGGATCTGGATCATCACTCGATCTGGATCATCTTGGGGATAGCATCACCGGATCTGGATCATCATTCGATCTAGATCATCACTACTGGATCTGGATCATCACTTGATCTAGATCATCTCTGCTAGATCATCATCATTGGATCTAGATCATCACTGGATCTGGATCATCACTCGGTCATTATCATATGTGCTATCTCATGATTCTTGGCATCACAGGAAGTTCAACAGAGCCAACCCTTTTTCATGCTAGTTGTAGGCCTACCTCCTTGTAGGTCTTCAGTAGCCCTTATATTTGACCCTAAATCAGAATGGCCAGCACTCACATCTGACCTTGACTCATCAGAAAGGCATGCCCAAAACTCACATCTGACCATGAGAGGAACTTAATCCCCTCACCATGTCAGAATGGCCCAGCCCTTACATATGACCATGGAAGGAACTTCATCCTCTCACCATGTCAGAATGGCATAGCCCTTACATCTGACCTACTCATCAGAATGGCACTCAGTCCTAGACTAAGGGTTCGTGGTAACTGACCAGGTGCCTCCATTCATAGAATGGTAGTAGCCCTTACATCTGACCTACTCGTCAAAATGGCTGAAACTCACATCTGACCTACTCATCAGAAAGGCAGTAGCCCTTACATCTGATCATGTAGGAACTAATCCTACAGTCACATCAGAATGACAGGCACTCACATCTGACATGGAAGGAAGCAATCCTCTCACCATGACAGAATGGCAACAGCCCTTATATCTGATCAAGTGGAAACACATCCCTCAATCACATTAGAGTGGACATGCTCTCACATCTGATCATGTAAGACTACATCTTACAATCGCCTCAGAAAGGCCCTCAGTCCTAGACCAAGTATTCTTGGTAAATCACCAGGAAGCTCCATTCCAAGAATGGCAATAGCCCTTATATATCATCATGTAGGAACCAATCCTACAATCATATCAGAATGTCTTAGCACTCATATCTGACATGGAAGGAACAAATCCTCTCACCATGACAAAATGGCTCAGCCCTTACATCTGACCTACTCATCATAATGGCTTTAGGTTTCATCGTTTCCCTTTGGAGGGAACCTCAATATGGAGAACACCAAGTTTCTCCCTGAAGTACTCAAACTTCACTTTGGCCACTTCTAGCATAGAATCACGTCAGGGCTGATTACGTCCAAGGATGACCTGTGAGCTTCACGAGGACTGACTACATCTGAGAGAAACCTACAAGTCTGTTTACATCTGAGCAACCTATGATATTTGCTAGGATTTATGCTCAGAAAACCTGTCTCACCGACTATGCTAGAACTCCCTCTTTCGAGAGATCTCGATCTGGGTCACATACTGGAGCTTCACTGCTCCTATCTCCCAAATAGCAAGTGGAAACATCTTCTGCCTCAGCTGTACTCAGTGCCATGTAGGAATCCATCCTGCCAAACCAAGAGATCACACTTAGTCCCATACTGAAGTATCACCTCGAAGTGCTCCTCCTATTAATGGCACTACCTGCCCAATACGAATCCACATAACCCTCTAGGTTAATCTTCTAACTTGCCTCATACTTGAGCCCATACTCAACTGTACCCTTCAGGTACCTCACTGCATGCTTTGCAACAATTAGGTTAACATGTCTCAATGTGTTCACAACAAAGCAATTATCTGGTCTCGTATCCATCAGGTACATCAAGGAACAAATCATTTGACGATACATCATAACATCAACCGTCTCTGGTGAAGCAACACTCAATAGCTTCAGGTTCGATGCCATAGGTGTGGTCATGGCCTTACAGTCCATCATCCTGAACCTCTTCAGGATCTCTACTACATACTTCCCTTATCCGAGGAAGATTCCATCCACATTCTGCCACACCTCCATGCCTAGAAAATAGTTCATCAACATGTAACAGGAGCATCACTAGTCTTCCGCCTTCAACCTTGAAGCAAAAATTGGAATCCACTTTACTCTAAGTAAATCCTAGAGTCATCAGTAATCTGTCCATCTTGTCATACCATGTCAAACTCAAGATATTCTATAGTCACTCCTTGTGAAGCGGAGCATCATACTCCCTCTGTCTTCTGTACTCTATGCACTGAAAACTTCTATACCAGAGTGACAAGTAGCTTCCTATGCTACTAATATTCTATGTATACATCTAGTGTATACTATTTCATATTCAACCGTGTAGCAAAGGTTAAGATCTTCATCAAGCTCATCATGTATGTGTTTCAACTCCCACTGGCTACAAATGTCTCTTCATACTCTATGCCTTCTTTTCATGAGAAGCCTTGTGCTACGAATCTTGCCTTGTATCCCACGATGTTCCCATCCACTGCATGATGGAACTACGAACTTTCCTTTATGTATCAATACTGCATCCTAGACATCATTCTTCTCGAACTGGTCTACCCTTTCTTCTTGGTTACTTCTTCATAGCTGGAAGGTTCTGTATCGACGATATCACTGCCTTCATCATATTATTCTTCATCTTGAACTGTCGTCACTTTTTCTTCGGAACAAGTCTCATCCTTCTTTTCTTATAGGTGATTGTATGTAATCTTTCCTACAAGTCAAATGCATTTGTATGTTTAGAAGCATTTCATAAGGCATATTCATAATAGCAAATTATTATGCATAAATAAATGATCATGCAACTACTTTAGCCAATACAACATTCGTCCATATCTCACGAAAACTTTTCTAGATGCCTTCCATATCTACCAGGACAACATTGATATTATGCACTAATCCAATATGTTAGCAAAGAGGTTTCATTCTAGATAAGTAGCAATGGAGAGTTCTATAGCACTGATTTGTGAGCTTGCTATTTGTTACAATTGATTTTACCACACATGGTGGATCACACCTTTATGGCCTTCCCTATCCCTTTGCAGACTCTTTAGACCCCATCGGCCATTTTTGTACCTTTGATGTTTCCAAGATCATCCCTAGAAACATGCAATAATTTCCATACATGACTTTTAATCCCTTTCTCACGTATATACGCAGATTTGATCCTTAAACCCACGTACATCGGGAGGTGTGTAAAAGGCCAAATATTTTTGGAGTTTTCCTTCATGTGGATCCGAGTCACTTGTCTCTTGGCCTTTCATATGTCTTGCAATTGCTCAAATTCGACCTTACATTACCCCATTGAAGAGCGATATAAGACCGAGCGAAGGGAATAAAATTCCTCCACAAATGGAGTAGAGGGAGAAATGTGACCACCCCCAAATCTATGAGCACGATAAAGGGCTTTGATGCACCCAAGTATGACACCAAGGTATATACTAGGACCAAGGACAGGCGATAGGATACTAGACATGCCAAAAATAAAAGGACCAAACTCAAGAGAGCATAAATATACTCAAGTAACCACGATCCCAAAGGTTAGCTAGCGCACAAAGAGCACACTCCTAAGAAAATGTACAGCCAAAATATAAGCAAACCAAGGGAGGATATGTGAGCTCCCGAATGCAGTAGGTATGTCTCACCTAGGAGAGGCACGAAACTCCCATACACTACAAGCGTAGGTATGTAACCAATTATAGTGGCCCTCAGCTTCAATGCATAAAGCGATTGTGCTGTCCAACCTCTACTTGGCTAGGACACTCACATAATAACCTTTGCAAGTACCCCTTGTGATACCTAGGTAAGGAAACTAAGGTCATCTCAATATAACCAATGCTCAGGTAGACAGTCACAGGCAGGATTGACCATATGGGCAGGGTAGCAAAGCCCAAAACTCTCGAAGGAGATCCCAAATACAAATACAATCCTGGAAATATCTCTAGTGCTACTCAATTATGACAAAGGGTCATCCCAATCACTAACCGCTCACACTGCCTCGTGCTTAACTCGCTTGTAAGTGGAGGATCCTAAGAAACACTAATTATACCAAGGAATTTCACACTCTCACTTGGACAGACACATACATGTTTTGTTTAGTGGTCTTGAAGAATTTACTCACAATGAAATATTCAAAGACCCTAAAACCTATTCTTGTTGGTGCACCCTATAAAAGAAAAGAGTGCAATTCATTTTATTAAGCACTGATTTTAATTGGATGTAATTACTCAAAGGGAAATGGCCATGCAACTAATGACATTATGACTCAGCAGTGAAATAAATATGCACACCATAACAAACAATGCTAAGTGCAATCTTTGTCAAATGAAAAACAGGGTATGCCACTACATGAGATGCATAAAATATCCTTCCTTCCATGTCAATGCAATCCTTCCTATATGAAATTTTAAATAAAACTCCCATCCAAGCATCCTAATGCAAGTACCTCCTCAAATCCATATCTAAGATGCAACTAAGAGTGCAACTACTTTGTATTTTTCAATAGAAGAGAATGAAAAATGCAATAAAAGTCATCTAAAACTCTCAGTCTCCATAGCAAGTATAAAACACAAGCCCAGCAAGACACCGAGACAAAAAAGAGTAATGCACTAATGGAAAAACAAAAAGGATAAATGACTAAAACTTCTTTCAAAGAAAAATCAATGAAAAGGTGGTCTCTGGTCATAAAAGAAGCATTCAACAGACAACATCAGACCCAAGGAAGACCCAACCACACTCACAACCCACCCAACAACTTCCCACAACATCAAACTCACCAAAAGGGAGGATGTATGCAACTATTTAAAGAACAACTACGTATATACACAACTTTTGGCCAAAAAGCTGCATGTATACGTGGATTTTGGCCCAAAAAATGCATGTATACGCGACTTTTGGCCAAAAATCCGCAGATGTATGTGACTTTTATCCAAAAACCTGTGTATACAGAGAAGACAATGGTAAAAATAAGGCCAAGGGTCAAACCAATAAAGGGGAGTGTCAATGGATGAACATACTATAAAATGCAACACAGAAACAAGGGGAAACAAAGAGAAAGTCAAGAATATCAAGCACATTGTGCCCCAAACCCCAAAGAAAAACAAGGAATGTCCCCACCGGAGTCCCCAATTCTATTACGAAGAGAAATTCATATGGCTTGGGGTACCACAACAGACAGATTAACTCCAGAAATAAATCCTTCCCTATATGCAAGAGAAGACAAACATCTAACACTAAACGATCTCGATTTGTACCTTATTCCAGACGGTTGATGTAGATCCCCATTGAGCTTTTCCACTCTTGCTTGTATTAGCAATTTTCTTCCTTAACATTTAGAAAATAAGACAAGAATGCTATATATAATTGTGTTAGACCTACTCTAGCGTATATAATCAATAACATATAAGCATTTAAAAGAATCCATGAATCGAATACTCATTTAAATACACAATATTGGATAGGAAAAGATATTTCTATTGATATAAAACAAAGATTACAATAGTGACAACCTCTGTCAGGACGTTTTCGAATCGGAGAAACTGAGTCCCCCACTTGGGCATCCACCACTTCAATCCTCCATCTCTCGATAGCAACCTCACAAGCAAAAGGAAAGCTTGGGAAGAACACAAAGTGCTCCAAGGGACAAAGGGATGCAGACTCAAGTATAAGCTATGGAAACAATGGACTATAGTTTTCTTGCTCTTCAATTCCTCTCCCTTCAATGTATCCAAAGGGTTCCTTATATAGCTCTTCAATGCGGTAATGTAAGGTCAAATTTGAGCGATCTCAAGGCATATGAAAGGCCAAGAGACAAGTGACTCGGATCCACATCAAGAAAAACTACAAAATCATTTGGTCTTTTGAACACATCCCGATGTACATGGGTTTAAGGGTTAAATCCACGTATATACATGAGGAAGGGATTGACAGTCACGTATGGCAATTATTGCATGTTTCTAGGGATGATATTAGAACCATCAAAGGTACAAAAATGGTCCATGGGGTCTAAAGAGTCTGCAAAGGGACAGGGAAGGCCATAAAGGTGTGATCCACCATGTGTGGTAAAATCAGTTGTAGCAAGCACCATGAGATACTTACCCATCACATGCATATTCGCAGTATAATATCATTAATGAAAACATTCTATCATGCATAATACATTAACAAATATAAGCAAGTGTATAACAAAACAATATCATGAAATGACAATTGAATACTTATGTTTATTTGTTTCGTGGGTGGACTCCTTCTTGAGTCTTCAGCTTCATCGTCTTCTTCATTCATAATAGCATTGTTTCTTATCCAAATGCTAAGATGAATAAGAGGTTCTTTAAGAGTTCTTCATATTCCTCATCACTTGAGGTATCTTCTTTGGATGGTGAGAGCTTGATCTTCCCATCTTCTTTTCTCTTACTATGATTTGAGCATCTTCTTGTGTGTGCTCTTCCTAGAATCTTTCTCAAAGTAATCACTTCCTTTTGGCACACATTCCTTAAATGAATGAATCATATGATCCTGGGAGGTCGTTCAAGGTGGCTATCATCACTTCTGCATTCTCCACTTCTTCTTCTACTGCTACAAGTTGTTCTTTGATTTGAGAGACCTTTGTAAGGTATGACTGCATGGTCTCTGAATTCTGGATCTTCACATTCTTCAACTGTTTTCTCAGAGTCATATTTTAATTTATGTTCTTCCCTTCAAATATCTTGGTCAAGCAATCAAACATCTCTTCAGGTATCTTTAGGGAAGACATTTGTGGTATATGGTGATCTTTGATTGAATCAGCAATGATCTTCTTGGCCTTGACCAATTTCCTCTGGTGTAATACTTCTAGCCTCATCTCCCTCTGGAAATGGAACCTCTCTACTCATGTAGGTGTCCAATGCATTTTATTCAAAGAGATCATATAATTCCATGCTTGGAATTTGTCAACTTCAACAAGCTTATCATCAAGTTGATGCGATAGATCACTTTGAAATGAGAACCTCAAATGAAAATAGCAAAAGATTAGATCTTATTGATTTGAGGTGTCTGTCCTGGTTTCAAAGCTGGCTGATCTAGGGTTTGTCAGAGAAACCCTAATTTTCAAAACTTGGAATCTTTCAGATCTTGTTGGATAGAAACATATATCTCTTCAAGTTGAGTTTTCAATGTACTCCTTTTCTAAAAACAGTGGAGGGAAGTTTCTGGAACAAGAAGCCTTAGTTTACCAATTTCTTCTACAGAAATGGCTGATACTGTTTCTATGCTATCTCCGAAATTACTATTTTTATGTGTCTGAAACTTCTCACTGAGGTATCCTCACACATCCCTATTCCAACTCCATAGGTTTCATTAGAATTGGTTTCACCAATTGGGATTTATGATCATTTTCCCAAGGTGACCTGTTATAGGAATATTCAGCACAACGAAGTTGTATGGACTGCCATAAGTCATGGTTTCATATTCTGGGTCTGAAACTTGGACCACAAAAATTAAATTCCATGCCCCTTTTGTAATAGCTTCACAAATTTCATTTGGACCTTTTTATCCCAAGATATAGCAATTCAGCCCAGGTGTCCTGTTTAGGGATGAATCCTGGAAGAGGCTAGAACATAACTTGGAGGGATCATATGGCCCAGAATATAGCGAATCAGAGGCTAAATTTGGGATACAATGTAAATCAAGATTTTATCTCCAGCCTATGAAAGTTTCAGCTCTTGCACCTTCTCAAATCTCGATATATAGCAAATTTACCAAAACTTATCAGTTTTAGTATTTAGGGTTTTTCTAAATTGGGGTCAAACTAGGGTTTGACTTTCTCGAAGTTTCAC
Organism: Pseudotsuga menziesii; assembly: GCA_001517045.1. Taxonomy (NCBI): domain Eukaryota; kingdom Viridiplantae; phylum Streptophyta; class Pinopsida; order Pinales; family Pinaceae; genus Pseudotsuga; species Pseudotsuga menziesii. The sequence continues at coordinate 738,609 of LPNX010332747.1, forward strand.
CCAACCAAAAATATTGATTCAGGTCTCTAAAATTCGATTTTGATGAGGAGAAAAATCCCATTCTGGGCTTACTCAAAAATTCCTCTTCTACAAAAAGCCATAATTTGCCGCACAAAAAAACTGAAAATGCTCGAAATCGAATTCTGCTTCGGTAAAATGATGCACCCTTCAATGGAGAGTCAACCTAGCATACTTTTGCTGATGGATTATGGAGAGAGACCCAAAAAGTAAGAATCCCTATCTTCTGTAGCTGCACAATGTCTTCTTCTCAGGTTAGTTATAATACCATGTTAGAATTTTATCATTCAAGCTAGCATTATGATCTTAGGATCTTTAACTGAGAGAATAACATGCACAAAAATAAACACAAGAGACAAGAGACACAAAGAATTTTACTTGGGGAAACCATAAAGGAGAAAACCCCGCAACTTCCTCAGAGATAGAATCAGCACCAAAAGTAAAACCCAAAAACATAAAGATGATCTCCTAATAGCAGCAGTCTCTCTCTTGTCCGAGCAACTTCTCCTTTCAATCATGCACCCCAATGAGTGAGTGTGTGTGTGTGATAAATAGAGAGGCTCACTCTCTATTTATATTATTTTTTCACCTGAAACCCACTCCAACATGTCGACCTCACTTCACAATTACTTACTAGAGCCAACATCTCTAGGAGTGTCTAATAACCCTAGTGCCCCACAACTTGTGGAGACTTTGCCTCCTCCGACCAACAAGGAGGGTTACCCTTAACACAATGGTGGGGACTATTGCCTTGAATTACAATGACTCGCCTAGGGTATAATTCTCTATGATAGTCTAATAACCCTAGGGCCCCACAACTGCGGGGACTTTAACCCTTGACCAATAGGAGGGTTACCCACAATGACTTGACATGACTTGTTTACATTATAGAACCTCCCGATAGGAACATCGGGGCATGACATGACTCAAGTACAATACAAATACATCCAATAATAAACATTGAGTTACAATACATAAGAAATACAAGTGAATACATTCTGAAGTTACATATACATCAACATATACATGTTTCTTATTTTACATTTCTTTGAATCAAAGGTGAGTGTACCTCCTTGATCACACATTTGACTTACCTAGAGAAGATTTTGTTTCGTGTTTTTAACTAGTAGGACATTCTCTTCTTTGTTTTTCTTTTCTAAAAGACTTACCATTCCCTTTCCAAGAATCTTGGTAGATCCATTGTCTTAGAAATAAACATTTCCTCCATTTTCTTCTTTAAACTTCAAGAAGTTTTAGTTATTTCATGTCATGTGTTTGGAGCATCCACAACCAATATACCATATCCCCCTTTTATTTTGGGAATGTAAGTCCATTATGCATCCTTCTTGATTGTGTTAATGAGGTTATTTCAAAGGAAAATTCTAGGGGAGAAATTCAGCCATTGGGCTATTTTTCCATGTTTATTTCAAAAAAAAGATTCATCAATTTGAATTTTTTGAAGCCTTTTTTTCTACCAATTTCTATGGGTAAAAGTTTTTCACACTAAAATTGTCATATTATTATATAAACTATATACAAAATCCTTGGAAATTGAAATACTCTAATAAAAATATCATAAAATATCTTATAGTTAACATTTTAAGATTTTGTAAGATACGCCAAGGTTTATACACTTTTAAATAAGTATGGATGCTTAATTATTTTCCTTTTCTTTTTCTGCCACAATTTTGTAGAATCTCTTTCACTAATGATATTTTCAATAGGTTTAGCATGTGATACTCAACTAACATAGTCCCTAGTCTTATGTACATGATTGCAACAATTCTAACATTCACGAACTAAGTTTAAGGGGATGAAGGTATTGAAGTTTTCTTTCATGGTTTTAGAAAATTTTTTGATGTCATTCTTTATGTAGTTACCCTTAGAGAACTATTTATCTTTCTTAATACTATGTTTCACGCGTTGTTTACAATTTAATGCTTTATGAACAATTTGTTACAAAAATAACAATTTCCTAAGAAAAGAGTTTGATAACTTCTATAGTGAGTTTTCTGATGGTGTAGTATCAATCCTCCAATGGGATGACATCCTTTCTTCGCAATTCTAAACTTTGATTGGGGTGGGGCCTTTGATACATCTGCAAAACTACTTGGTCCTGTATTAAATATTGACCTTGGTAACTTTGACCCTTCATAACCTATTCATGTCTTTTCAGATGGTAGTCTTTGCTTTTTAATAATTTCATCTAGAGCCCCAATATTGTTTCTTGACTTATGTTGGAGATTCAAATGATCATTGGCCTTATGTAATTCTACTTTTAAGAGTGTGACTTCAATCTCCAACTTCACACACTTATATTCCTTTTGTTTCAGGTGTTCAATTGGCATATTCAACTTTAATTTTCTTGTCTTCTTGACTTGTTTTTCATATCTTAACAATTAATTCTTGAAGAATTTATTTATTTCTCTTGATTTATTTAATTTTTCCAAATAACTGATTAGTTCAAATTCAAAATATATTTAAACCATCTCTTAAAATTTTGAGTCTTCCCTTTTAAGGACTTCCTCAACTTCCATAAGGATCATTTTCTATTTGCCCATATTTGTGCAAGGATTTATCTTCCAATGGTTAAATTGTTACTGAATAAAACCTAACTCTGATAACAAGTGTTCAATTCTTACTTATACTAAGGAGGGGGATTGAATTGGTATAAAGTGCATATTAAACAATTTCCACTTAAAAAATTATAAATCAAATCTTTTTCTTTCAAAAACAGTAAGGAACAACATTGCACAAAGAATATGTAAAGTAACATCATATATGTGGGTGATTGTATGAATGTGATTCATGATTTTTTAAAAGAGGGGTTCCAAAAATACGCATCTGAAGCCCTTGATCTAGGCATGTTTAAACCATCGATTAACATTTAAATATCTTGATTGAGGGCTTGGTTAAACCCTCCATCGAGCTGTTGAAATTTAAAATTGGAAGTAGATCTACGAAGAACTTCATGCATAGATAATGAAATCTAATTGAACAACATGAAATTGACAGAACTAATTCAAATCCAAGTATTAAAGACTTAAAAAGGTGTTATTGGTTAATTGCTTAGTGGTTATATAGAGGTTCATTGATGTTATTACATGGGAATGGTGGTTGGATAACATTAATTGTCCAACCCATTTCCTAAGCTCTTTTCTATTCATTTTTACATAAGAAAACCCTTAATCGATGGATTTACGAAACATCAATTGAGTTTGACTCAAGCCCTTAATCAAGGTATTTAAAAACCTTAATCGATCTAATAGCTCGATCAAGGGATATAAAAAAAACTCGTATCCCTTTTTTTGTAGATAGGAAAATTTGTGTGTCTTTCAGGGGCTTAAACTATGTCATTAAATGCACATTAATGGGTGGACTTAGTACCATTGGATTCCTCAACGAATCCTCTATCTAGTAACATATATCTTAGGAATTTGTATCTTTGTATGTCATTATTTAAAAAAAAAATTGGCTAAAGCTTACCCTAAAAAACATTGTCAACAACTTCGAATGAGCTCAAAGATAAATCAATAACATTCAAATACACATCCAAAAAAATTTAAAAAATATGCACAAACTACATCAGTGTGCCCTCTTCAAAATGGTATTTTTAGTTTTTCAATTTATGTAAACAATCAAAATATTTGGCACACACACACCACATGTGTGCAAAATGGGACTAAAATATTCACTCGTTAGTTTCAAAAAATAATAATAAATATAATTTTTGAAGGAAAATTAGAGGAAAAATATATAAGCACTAGTCCATTTTGTCTAGATCATATTTACATATTATTTTTTTAATTATTAATTTAACACTAAATTATTTTGCACACACATAAGGCACTTGTTAATTGCTCTTCATGTTTTTAAGCACACACATTTCATTAAATGAAAATTTGACACATTAAATAACATTGGTATATTTAAACAAATATCATTGGAAATCCAACATTGTTCCCTACATTTCATTTTTAAACAACATGTCGAAATGCATATGGAAAATATGAGTTTTGAGGGATTTAATTTAATATATGGGTAAAATTTCCATTTTTCATCGCCATATTTGGCCAAAAATAGTTACATATATTCATGGAATCACCCATATCTATATATAAAATATTGATTACATGGATAGGAGACAGGAAACTCTAAAATTTGAGAACCAAATCACTCAGGAGCCATCTTGATTGCAAGAAGCAACTTGTAGATTATAGGAACCAACTTGTAAGGACTTCTATCTACTATGCAATAACCAACTTGCTAATTTGAGGCATTGACGGGAATGGATATCAGTCCTATTTGTTCAATGTTCAATTCGCAGTGTTCAAGTACCAACCTGATTGAAGATTGATATATCCTCTTCTTGTTCTTCAACACCAACTAAATCTAAGCACCAGCTCCCTCTTGCATTATCCAACACTAACTCCTAATTGTGTTTTCCAGCACCAACTCCCATTACTTGTCCCTTCCTTCCACCCTGAAAAGATAAGTTATAATAGAACTATGATCTACATCTTCTCTGATCTATGTATTCTCCAATCTATGTCTTCTCTGATATGTTTCTTCTTTGATCTATGTCTTCTCTAATCCGTGTCTTCGTCTTCTGAAATATGCATCTCAATGATTTGTGATCTATGAGAACGTCTACTTTAGTATCAACACTTTAGCACTTCTATGACTGACGATCTTCTGATATAGTTGTTATTCTATGTTATGCACTTTGTCACATATACAATCCGTGATTGTGTCTTTTTCTTTAAAACTTATGTAGTCTTCATCATTCCTTGTGCATTTTATTTGCATATCTTGGTACATGCCATCATTCTAATTTGCGCAATTTTTTCTATTCTTCTTCATCTGTTTTGAAAAATCGGTTCTCTGTTGTATAAACCTTCATCTAAATCAACGAGCCATTCGTAACCCAGAATTAGAAACTTTCCAAATCTAAATATCATTTCTTATCCATCTTCAAGCTTATGTCAATACTTCCATCTCTTTCTTATTTATACTCTTATTTCTCAAGAGATGTTTCCACAAGTTGGGATTCCTTTCACTTGATGAGGCCCCAAATATCTTACTTCTTGGTCAAGCTAACCACCTCATTCCATCTCTCATTGGTGTAAATATTATTATTAATTCAACTTCATGGGGGTTTTCACACTTAAGTCCATTTATTGGGTTGTTTTTGTGCACATGAGTCCCATGTCTTGGTGGGATTTGCATACTTATAAACTTCCACACTTCTTCAAACTGGATTTGCGTATATAAAGAGGCATTGTCTGATACTATTGAGGATTTCATATACTTTTATGTATATTTCTTCAAACTAGATTTTTACTCGGCATCATCAATTGTGGCAATAAACATCAAGAATTTATGCTTCTTGACATTCATAATCATTTTCTTTTTTGATATCAAACTTGCTTCTTGTTTGAAATTTGAAATCAAAATGATTTCTTGGTTGGCATCAATAACAACACCAAATTCCAATAGTTTGGATCTTTAAGTTTCCTCAAGCACTTAAGTGAGGATGTAATGCTAAATCGTGTTTCATCTTTGCAAATAATGGGGAGAAATGAACAAAACATCATGTTTTAAGCTCATGTGTTAGCATCTAGGTTTTTCAATGATAAACGGAATTTTGTTCTTACAATAGATTTTGACTTGACACATAACCTTCAAAACTGTGTTTTTATTTTCCTATTTTATCACTGATAATGCTAAATAATTTTTTTGGAAAATGATCTAACATAATTATGTGGGAATAGTAACTATATTTTTAATACCTAATGGTAATTTTATGCTTTCTCAATCCAATCATTCATTTTCTTTAAACTCTTTTGTACGTTCTCGCTTCATATATTATTCTTTCAACATAATACATTCATGAGATTACTAAAGTTAGTGTCATTTGATAATTCCACTTCCTGGAAATACGTATTCCAAATATTGGTCATTATTGGTTTCGATATTGATGGGTAATTTAGTATTTTAAGTTCCTCACTGGTCTATTTTAGGAAAGAGATTTGTTTGTAATTCGAAGGAAACAATCTCAATGCAGAGGAAGTGTCGTACTCTTCAACTTGATGTGTTTGGTTTGGTGATAAATATGAATTTTCCATTACAAATCTATGAAGCATTTCTATGGATACAATTATGAAGAATTTCTATGGATACAATTGTATGTCTAGGTGCTTTTCATGTGTTGGTTTTACCATGATGGTGTTTTTTTAATTTCCTTTTTTGAAAGAGTGATGGTACATATAAAAGGTACTTTGAGAGTTATTATGTTTATTGTGCATCAATTTCTAACAAACATCATCCCATCAAATATGATTTCCTTTACTTTCGTAACGATGGGAGGTACATTGTATTCCCATTGTTGTTTGACATGATAGAGTTTGGAAGAAATGAATTCAATAAAAATACCTTATTTCCATTTTGATTTCTTATTTCTATACTATTTCTAACATCTGTGATGACCTTCCTATCCACATGTTGAAGACAACCCATTTTACAACATTCCAATGTTATCAAAAGTCATATTTATTGACCTTTATCTTTCTTTATTTTATATGGTGCATCTTCTTTTCTAAGCATAAGTCATTTAACCCTTTTATATGGAATGAATATGTGCATTTCTTTCAAGTATGGATCTTTGATTTTAAATACCCCTGTCTCATTGGTTTAAGGGACTCATGTCTTGTAAAACATCTTGTATCACCATTTCATTTGGTGGCTCCTTAAGATTTTCCTTGAACCTTAATATATCACCTTTACTACGCACTAAATTATTTATTATTATTGGAGGATCCAATTCAACTCATTTACTAGATCCTAATGACCAACACTTATCTACGAGGTCATCCTGACCGAGCCTAGTTGGGTCCGTTCGGTCTCTCAAACTGTTAACCAATTGGACAATCGGTTATAATTATCTTAGAACTACCTTGTAAATTGTATAAATAGGATGGTGACCCATAGATAAACATAGTAGTTTTGTAGATGATGGTCATATAATAGAGGAGAACCTATTGCTTCTACCACCATTACTTATATTCTTTATTTTATCTCTATGTATGCATGTATCATCTTATATATTGTATGGTTTTCTATACTACTGGGTGACTAATGGTAACCTCATGTAATCCCATTGATTTTAACATTAGTTGAGTTGCTACTAGTACCAAAATTGAGATAAGGATATGATCATGTTTGTATCGATGGTAACACAGGAATAAATTAGAGAATGATGGAATTCACAAATAGTGAATTATGCTAAAATAAAGAAGTTCACCATTACAAAGGCTAGAGAAAATTTCTTCACTGAAGCATGTGAAAAGTTCATAGAAATTATCCCTCATGAAATAAATAAATTTCTTTATTGGATTCATGAGTGAATACAACCCTTTAAATGAAAGAGAATTGATGCACATAATTAACAATGGAGAGTGAACGAATTTGTATGAGTGGTTCAAAATATATGTAACGACATCTATCAAGAGCAAGCTATTGAAGAAATATTTTTGTTGATGAAATCAAGCAATATTTTACAATGACATCCACAAATATTTGTTTGTCACAAAAATGATTCTCCTCTTTAAATTTTTAATTGAAAAAGTACTCGGCCATATAGTCAAGCCTCATCCTTCACTTGGTCCTAGTGCATCCCAAGATTGGCAGTAGAAGCATAAATATTAGCAGTGCTTTGTCCAAGAACATTCACGAGAAAATGAATCTCATTTTTTATTCTTCCTTTGTCACTCAGTAATATTTGGGTCAACAATGGGGAGGTAGTTGAGCACCTGTGAGGTAATGATTTTAGTCGACAATAAAATACGAGAATGAATCACTATAATGATCCAAGTTTGATCGAATGAAATATATTTCCAACAGTCCATAAACAAACAACAAATATTTAGAAAATAAAAAGAGAAAAATAATAAAACCAATGCGAGAAATTGAGAGATATTGCAATTCCACTATGTTAAAAAAGAAGTGTAAATAAATTGGTCAAAATGTTCTAGCATCCAAAAGACCTTCTTGAGTCAAGGGAAAGTTGACAAGATGAGAGAAAGGGTGAGGTTATGACACCGGCTGATGGGTCACACATGATGGTTATGACCCCACAATCATTACATATTGAAATTCCTGATCCTTCCACTCCTACCAAATCTGTACCATGATAATGAAATATCGACCGAATATTAGACAAATCATTGAGCATGGCCTAGGAATTGGGACCATAAAAAAAAAACATATGGAGTCAACTAGATCTAAATGTGGATTGATTACATAATGACTCGTCATTCAACAACCATTTTGTGATAATTGGATTTCCTTTACACATGAATTCGAAAGACACAATTTTGATTTGTTTTATTTAGATCATCTGGAGGTACCCATTACCAGGAACACTATTTATTGAAGCACCTTGCTCATCAGAGATCCGACCAGTCAATGAAGAGTCTATAGAATAAGTACCAATATATTTGTACAAAACTCATCCTCCATAAGTAAGTGAGAAAAACATAGAAGTAATTTTTCCAAATTATGTGCATTCGTCCTTTGTAAGTAGTAAAACTAATAATGTGAATTCTAAAAAGATGGATTATCACCATCCAATCCTACACCTATTTATCAGGGAGATGAAGACCTTAAAAAACTGGTTTGTATGTGAAACTATGTGGCAAGCTAACCTCTTTGATTATGAAAATTGGTAGATTGCATAGTTTGTTTGTGGTATTAAGAAAAGACAGCTTACATGGTACATGTATTTTATCAAAGATGGACCAAAAGAACTGGAAATCAATGAAAAATTTATATACTTGTTCAACACAAAATATAAGAAACACTTTTCTGGTCACATATTAAAAGAAATCAATCTGAAAAAACTCTGAGAGTCCATATGAATATATGATCAAATATTCAAATATTTAGTCATCAAAATTCCACTTAAAATGGACCAATTAATCGTGATCAAATTCTTTTATGCAATCCTACAACCAAGGTTTAAAACACCCGCCTCTTGAATTTATAAGATATGATGATGCTTTAAAGAAATCTCTAAAATTCAAATCAAACAATGATTTTTTAGGTGTAGGCTCCAAATTTGAAGGCTTCAGAGCCCGTCAAAGGTCATTTTGGCCATCATAGAAGACCATTAAAAAAATAACATGAAAAAAAAATTTACTTCATATTTAGCCCGTCAATAATGAAATTAAAAAAATAAGTTTAACTTGTAATAGAAGGGTTGTTTTTAAATTTACTTGTCCGGGCCAATTAGGCCCCAAGGATAAGGGGTGAGGCTGGGATCAAAATGAACCACAATAGCCCAGTGAGTCACTGCCAACTGGGATGCACGGGCTGAGTCGCCGATGCCAACTGCCACATTAAACAATCAAGTTTCAAATAATTTTGATTTAATGGCACATAATCACTTTCAAAATTTGGCATTTACTATTTTACTAATTCAATAATTTCATTAAATTCTCAGTTTATGTGGCATGTTGTGGTTCACGGAGTCACGTGATCTTACCAGCCACCGTACTAGTATATGATTGGAAAATAAACGTTCTTATTGATGGATTATGGATGGTAAATTGGTATTGTATTTTTCCATTAGCACGTTAACCGCCTGGCGCTGACCCTGCTGTAGGTTTCTTGTAGATTGTGACTTCACTATTTGCAACCTTGAGCTGATTTTTTACAACAAAGATGTAACTAGTTCTAGTTCTGGGGACTCGAGAGGCCCTTTGGTAAGCTATTTTCAAACCCGTTGAGGGTGGTTGGGTGAGACTAGGGTTAGTTGGTCAGTGCTGGTAGCAGATCTGACGGATAGAGAAGATGGGGCTTTCCAACAACGGTCAATATCCAGGCTAGCGATGAGTTGTTTTCATGGAGAAATGTGGTATTCCAATGAGCGTTTTTTCTGTCGTATTGGCTGGAACAAAAGCCTTAAAAAGGTTTTTAAACGGCAGGAGCTAGTAGCAGCAGAATTTACTAATTTGGTGTTTGAGAACAAGAGCCTATAACTCTACAAGCCTTGGATTCGTGCATAAAGAAGCATGGAATCCATAGAAGAAAGTAAGTTTTCTGTTAATTTTGGTCTATCTTTTGGATCCGTTTCACCCTTTGTTTACTAAAATAGGCACGGTCTTGTTGTCTACCCTTTTTCAACTCAAATTCGGACGGTTCTTTTCATATCTGAAGGCATTTTCAGAAAGAGGGAGAAAGAACCGATTTATATTGAAGGAAATAGAGTCATAGTATGAGAAACGGTTGGAATAGGACACGTTTAAGCTCAAGGTATGATTGTACCATTCTTCTCGATGTTATTCATGGATATGTTGATTTTTGGCTAGTTTTCCTAAAGGAAGGGACTGGTTTCTTGCATTTTTAGTCATTTATAGTTGTTTACATAGACGAGATTGCTACTTTCAGTCTTTCGTGGTTTCACGATTATGATCTAAATGTGTAGTTATTAAGACTTTAACCATTTGTTCTAGGTGTTGTTTCATCAAGGTCTTGCTTTAGCACTTCTATAGATTGCATGGAATTTAATTTGGGAAAATATAGGGTTCAATGTATTTTACAACTTTTGTTGGGAAAAACTGAAGGCTATGGATTTTACTAATTTCGTTTGGAAAAACTGAAGGCTGAGTCTATTTTACAATAGATAATATTAATATTTGGAATTTTTCTATGTTTGCATTTAGATTAGCATGTTACAAGTTTTCTTGCTTTTGAAGCTTTGTTTTGTATTTTTGTTTTTGTTGGTGAGTAGCTTTTATTTCATTTTTTGTTTCTTGGAAAGTGTATTGAATCATTTGATTCCAAACTAGTAGCTCGTATGGAGAATTTTAGGCTTTAAATGTTGAAGCATGTTTTTCTGAAAGGTATCCACTTCGATTTGTTTCATCCATATACTTTCTTGAATTTATCTAGTAGACGATAACTTTGTTGGCCATTTCCCTGAGTTGATTTGAGTTAATAACCTAGGAATTGGATATTTACTCAGCTGCTTAATTTTATTATAAACTTAGTTTACTTTCAAACACCTTTTTCCTTGGAAAGTTAAACCCTGATACCTAAGATTTGATTTTTTCTCTTCAAAAAGTTACTACGTCATCTGAAACCCTCCGCTTTATCTTGAAAATTTAAACAAATGCTTCCAATCATAGGAGTATGAATATTACTATGCCAGAATGTTTCCATGGAATTGTGGTGATAGAGGAGCCTTCAGGTTTTAATAAAAAAGATAAAAAAGAATCAATATAGGTAATCTTAGAGAGAATCGGCCATAGATTAAACCAAAAGGTTGCGGGTTATAACTACTTGTTTAACAAGTAATGCAATCGTAGGAGTATGGATATAACTAGGTAAGGATAAAATGAATCAATGTTTGGAAGATTAGAAAATTGGATTTATATATTGTATCCAAATACAAGAGCCTCTTGTATGACATATGACAATACCAATACAGATATTAACAATATATTTTTCAGGTATATCAATTGCAACTAAAAGGTGTTTTTGCAATAGTCTTGTTTGGTAATCTCATGTTGGATTAGCATGCATGTTTTGAATTATAAAAGATGTGAAATTGTTTCAATAATTAGATGTGGTGAAGTTCCTATATGAAAAATTGTTCTATGTTTCTTTTAAAAGGCATTCGGCTATGTCAATTGCAGCTTAAAGGTTTATTTGCATAAGTAGTGTTGCTTGTCAACAGGTTTTGCAAGTAGATTTTGATTTACTAAGATGTAAAACTTTTTGAATAATTGAACCTATTTAAATCCATGAGAGATTTTTATTTGCTATTCTGGCACCACCTGGCAGCATCTGGTTTTTTCTTTCATAGATTCTGGCAGCAACTGGCTTACTCCCACATGGAAGCATGGTGGCTTTAATATCAAACTATTCACTTTGAATAGGTCGACTTGAAATGTTTGAAGCTTTGAAGTTTGAAGTTCAGATTGCAAATAGAACATAATGAAGGATGTGTCAAGTTGCATGATCTAAGGTAAGTGGACATTATTTTAAGCATAGTACCCTTGTTTGTTTGAACTATACCGGTCATTTATGAAATCCATGTGATGGACAAAACCACGAAATTACTCTTAAGGTAAGTGGACATTATTTTATGCATATTTAAAAAATTATCCAACAACATAGTGTGTGTCTATTTGTTAATTGTTTTTTTTAAGAGTTTTTAAATAGATAGATCCTTCCAGAACGTCAAGTAAGTTGGTTTCGATTAATTAAATGGGATAATGGAGTTATTCTAATATGGATTTCTACTCTACAGATAGGTCAGATGTACCACATATCTAATAGTATTTTGGCTCAACATGAGTTTTTGATTCTATGTAAATATGTATCTAATACATGTTTCAATGAACACGATTCATTACTTGCAATACAAGCACTTTTTCATCATATTGTCATTTTTTTTCTATAGAATGTTATTAATAAATACTGAAATTTTGATGTACTCTTATATTTTCAAATGAAACGAATAATTTATTTTTACATGTCAACCTGGAAGGGTTCAATATCTCACAACCATTCAAAGTGAAATGGGACCATGCCCTTCAAGTTTAATCCTTGTTTAGGTGGACCTCCTTAGAGGCGTTTTCAAGAAGTATTAGAGATTACGTAATGATCACTTCAATAGCTTGCTCTATGATAAACCGATCTGTGGTACATGACCTGCACGATGGAGAGACATACCAAATACAATTATTGACATGCTAAGAGACACTTCTATTATGATGGAAGATCGTTTCGAGAGGAAAGACAATTATAGGAGGAATCTGAGTTGTTTATTGAGGAGAGAAGACCAATAAAATTTCGAATTGCTTAAATGATGCACTACTACGATATATGAAAAAGGTTTGGGTTGCATTCAGTAGCTAAGTGTTCCTACAATGAAAAGATATTTAAACCCAAATGGTGCATAAATTGTTGAACGACATGACACACTACCACATAAATTTATCGGACAATACACCAAGCGTAAACCATCAAGAACTTAAAGAACAAGACGAATTATCGGACAATACACCAAGCGTAAACCATCAACTAAAATAATAAAATAGGTCACAACAATAGAATAAAAACCAATATAATAATGGATACAACTGATGGGGCGGTTATATTGGTCACATAAGATACAATAACAACCATGGAAAAATGAACTAGGGTTGAGTAAATTCACGGTGCTACATTTGTTATAGTGAAGAAAACTTGAGTCTCGATTGTCCCTCGAAGGACAAGATGGATCTTACGTTCTGGACAAAATGTGGTGTAGGAGAACACATTATTAAATACTTGCATATAATTTTTGAGAAAATTAGTAATAAAAATAATACTAATCTCTTGTTTGGTTCCCTGAAGCATGAATTACTGAATCATAAAAAGTGCAAATTGTCATAAGGAAAGGCCCAAGAGTGGATGATAATACTCAAGTCACAAGGATTAAAAATAAGGATGATAACTATCTAAATACATAAAATCGTAAATAAACATTTAATACTGCTTCAAATACGATTGAAGGGTTATGACATAAAGAAGAAAATGAAAAATGTAAGAACAAAACTCTTAATGAATTGTCAAATATCCTCATAAAAGAAGAAGTCGTTGCTAGAATTATTGATTTAATGTGTATCCTAAAGAATAGAAGAATTCATGAAAGAATTGCTAAAAATCGGTGGTATCTTAACCAGAAGGAAAACAAAATGGATATCGATCCTTTGCTCAATCTAGATGTTGAAGGCTACCACGTCTTGCAAGTTATCCTGAACTTTGGCTCTCAGGTGAACATCATGACAAGGTAAACATGGGAACAACTTGGTCATCCACGACTTTGAGATTCTGGGATCTACCTCAAGCTATTTGACCAAGGTCTAATCAAATTTATTGGAGCGTGGAAAAATGTTAACACTGACATCACGTGAATTGGCACAAAAATTGTTATTGAAGTAATTGACCCAAACAAGGAGGAAAATAATTTCCTACACTTGTTGTATGATCGTAGAGGAGATAGATAAAATCATCTACCTCTCTTGAAAAATACAAAATAAAACTCAAGGGACATGAAAAAATGTCATTGTACCTATATACCCTTCTTAAGAAAACCTATGGGATGAACCAGACAATCATGGCACATATAGAAGAAGGTCGTATAAAGTCATGAAACATATTGGATACTCGATAGAACATAATAAATATGGAGAAATTCACTTTATATCACCCATATTTTTCAGGAAAAAACTAAACTCCAAACTATACAACTGGAAAATAGAAAAACTATGAAGAACACCAAAAATACTATTGGTTAGTCGAGGTCATCCCTCGACGACTGAAACAAAAGTGTTTCGTGGTATATGTCATACAATTTATTTTGAAAATAAAAAAATGGAGTACCAAACCATTGTTCCATCTGACAAGTTTACCACCCTTGTCGTAGAAGGAATACAATTCACTAGTAACTCGTGTGGAAGCATTATCCAAAAATGTGTTGGAAATATTAATCACTCGCAGATCCATACCTGACTCTCAGCCGACTCTATCAGATTTTGTATCAGTCAAGATCTTGTCGGTCAGTCTAACAAGTGGGAAGAGTCCATGATTCAGAAATATAAACTAGTTGAATTAATTTCTGAAGCTAAGTTGTTAGGTAGATAGTTATTACAGTCTTGAATGGTGAGTCAGTCGACTCATGTAGAAGCAATTTTCAAGTTTCCTATAAATAAAAGAAGCAAATTGTAAATCTAGTTAGTCACTAGAAAGCAAAACTCACGAGAGAACTCCAGGGTGAGAAAAGGAGAATTTGAAGCTCAAGATTCTATGTACGTGATTCAGTCAAAGAGCTAAAGCTCTGTAAAAGGATTAGTTGGTGAGGTGACAAGTTTGGATCGACAAGTTTGTAATACCTTTGTTATTTCTTCAAAAGTTATATATATGAAATAGTTTATGGTTGAATGCATGTTTATTTGGACACACAATATTTTCATATTTACTTGTGTAAATGTATTTTATAATTACGGTTGAGTGAAAGAACAAGAATCCTTAAATTTCCTACTCCGTGAAAGTTCTTGGTTTTACGGAATAGTGATCGACGCAAGTCTTCCTACATATTTGGGTATATGTTTTATAAGTTATGTTGAATTACTAATGTGTCCATTTTTACTTCATCTTACTCACAGGTGAAAAGCATTTGTAATTTCTTAAGTCTTTTAGACTAAGAAACATACTCTATATATTTCGACTAAAACCAGACCAAAGTAAGTGAACCGACAAGGTCGGTTGAGAAAACCGACTAGTGGTTGAGGAGGTTAGCCGACTTGTGGTCGAAGTGATCATCCGACTTGTGGTCGAAGAGATCATCCAACTAGTGGTCAAAGAGTTCAAGCAACAAGTAGTTGAGGTAAAACCTATCGGCAAGAATCGACAAGTAAGAACTTGTTGAAGTAAATTAGTCGGGTCTAAAAGGTCGACCAAAGTTTATAAACTTGTCTAGTCGGGAGTTAGACAAGTTTTACCTGACAAGTAGAAAAACTAAAAGAGGCCAGTGTGAAAAAATAAATTTTATTAACTGAGCGGTAAACTCAAGTTTAGTCAGCTCGGTTTTTGCTAGCTGGTGTCAGAGCAAGGTTTAGGAAAGAAATCTTGTCTTAAAAAGTGGAAAGTAATTTTCTAAGGAAAGTTAATTAAAAATTAAAAATGGCTTCCACTTATGGTTCTTTGCAAACACCAATTTTTACAGGAAAGAATTATGAATATTGGTCTCTAACTATGAAGGCTTTGTTCAGAGGACAAGATTTTTGGGATATAGTTTAGCATGGTTATGCAGAACTAGCAAACATGACAACATATAACAATCTCACATAGATTGAGAAAGATGTCTTAAGGGAACAAAGAAAGAAAGATGGAAAAGATCTATTTTACATACATCAAGCTATGCATGAAAGCATACTCCCAAGAGTAGCAGCAAAAACTAATGCTGAGCAAGAATGGGACACATTGGAGACCATCTATCAAGGTTTGGATAAGGTAAGGACATCCAAGTTGCAGATTCTAAGAAGAGATTTTGAATCTCTGTCCATGAAAGGTTCAAAGACTGTAGAATGATTCTACACCAGAGTTGTTGGTTTGATAAACCAATTGAAATCTCATGGAGAAGCCATAGAAGACTAAAGGGTGGTTCAAAAAATTCTCAGAAGTCTTCCCCCAATAATTTAAAACTTGGTTGTGACCTTGGAAGAAAACATAGACATGATGACATTTACCATCGATGAGCTACAAGCTTCACTCATCAATCATGAACACATAATCAATAGAACACAGACATCATTGGAAGGTACATTTGCAACAAAGTCATCCATAAGTCATGGTAGAGGCAGGGGGAGAAACAACTTCATATGCAGAGGAAGAAGTTCTTCAAGAGGAGGACAAGGCAGAAGTCCTGCAAATGTCAGTGGTAGAGGAGAAAATCAGAATCCAAGTTAGCCAAGTGGCCAGAGGTTTGATAAATAAAAAATTCAATGTCATTATTGTAAGAAATTTGGTCATTATGCATATGAATGCAAGAAGAAACAATATGACCAAGGAAGGAAAATTCCAAATCAGTCGACCAGCACCAACACTTCGACAAGTGCAATGTTAATGGCATCGACATCTCCACTTGAATGCAATGTTGTTCAAGAAATTCCACATGACATATGGTACTTAGATTTAGGATGCATCAACCACATGACTGGTAATTTGAACTTGTTTTCGAGTCTAGACAATTTAGTTCAAACTGATTTTACACTTGGAAACAATGTCCAAGTTACTGTCTTAGGAAAAGGCACTGTTGATTTTCTAACCAAACAGGGGGAGAGTAAGTATAACCCTGATGTCTATCATGTCGAAGGTCTGAAACATAATTTGTTGAGCATTAGACAACTAATACAAAAAGGCTACAGAGTCTATATGGAAGATGATCACTGTGTGATCAAAGACAAACGTCCCAACGACAAGCTAATAGCAAAAATGCCAATGACAAGAAACTACTTGTTTCCATTAAGGATAGTTCTCGACATGAAAAGGAAGACAAAAATAGGAGTTGCATTCAAGGTAGAATGTAAAGAAACAATCGAGTCCCTCGAAAAAAAAGAAAATGGCAGCGCTAATTTGCAGACTGCATTTCAGACAAAAGTTCAGGATGAATCCTGGTTGTGTCATTTCAGATTTGGACATCTAAATTTTGGTGGGCTAAAGCTACTGCACACAAAGAATATGGTAAAAGGATTTCCATTGATCGACATACCAGAAAGGGTTTGTGAAATGTGCATTTTTGGCAAGCAACACAGAGAGACTTTTCCAGTCGAAAAGTATTATAGAGCACGAACACCACTTGAAATTGTGCACTCTGATATTTGTGGTCCAATGCAGACATCATCCATTGGTGGCTGCAAGTATTCTCCAATTTTTATTGATGACTACTCAAGAAAAACACGGGTATATTTTTTGAAACATAAATCTGATGCATTTAGTTATTTTCAGCAGTTCAAGGCACTCATGGAGAATCAAAGTGGATACCGCATCAAGATATTAAGGACTGACAGAGGAGGTGAATATGTTTCAAATGAATTTCTAAATTTTTGCAAGACCCATTGCATACAGAAACAATTCACTACAAGGTATACACCTCGGTAGAACGGTATTGTCGAAAGAAAGAACAGAACCATCATGGAGATGGCACGGAGCATGTTGGTAGCCAAGCATTTTCCAAATGAATATTGGGTTGAAGCAGTCATAACTATTGTTTACATTATGAACTGGTGTCTGACAGAGAGCGTGAAGAACAAAGTTCCCCAAGAAGCATGGACAGGTATGAATCATAGTGTTTCTCATTTAAATTTTTTTGGTTGTGTTGCATATGCTCATTTATCCAGATGAGTTGAGAAGGAAGTTAGACAAGAAGGGACATAAATGTATTTTTGTTGGCTATTTAGAAGACAAAAAAGCATACAAGTTGTATGATCTAGTCACAAGGAAAGTGATAATCTGTCGAGATGTTCAATTTGTTGAGAACGAATCATGGGATGGAACTGTCGACATAAATGTCAAGATTGTCTCGAATTTTAGTGGATCATATATAGGAGAAAATAATGCAAAGAGAGAGAATGAATTTGGTGTAGCGGCTTCATATATCTCATGTAGACTTCTTTTCTTCACTGGTTCTGTCGATGTTGACCTTGACAAAATGCTTTATGGAGTCTTCTATCCTCTTGGTGTGCTTGTCGGTGTAGCTTGAGCTGCCACTTGTGTCGATGTTCCTTGTACTGAACCATGTCGTGGTGTCATGGGAGTCAATGGTTATAGCACCATCGACTCCCATGACACCACGACATGGTTCAGTACAAGGACCATCGACACAAGTGGCAGCTCAAGCTACACCGACAAGCACACCAAGAGGACAGTAGACTCCATTAAGCATTTCATCAAGGTTGACATCGACAGAAACAGTGAAGAAAAGAAGTCTACATGAGATATATGAAGCTGGTACACCAAATTCATTCTCTCTCTTTCCATTATTTTCTCCTATATATGATCCACTAAAATTTGAAGAAGCTGTTGAATAAGAAGTATGGGCACAAGCCATGGATGAAGAAATAGAATGCATTGAGAAGAACCAGACATGGGAACTGGTTGATGTACCAAAAGAAAAATATGTAATCAGTGTCAAATGGATTTACAAGACCAAGCAAGATGCTGATGGGAATGTGCAAAAGCACAAGGCAAGAATGGTAGCAAGAGGGTTCACACATCAACCTGGCATAGACTTCAACGAAACATTTGCACCTGTTGCACGCATGGACACAGTCAGAAAATTCTTGGTTATTGTTGCACAAAACAAATGGCATGTTCATCAAATGGATGTCAAGTCAACATTCTTAAATGGATATCTAGAAGAGGAAGTATATGTGGAACAACCATACAGGTATGAAGCTCAAGGTCAAGAGCATAAAGTGTACAGGCTAAAACATTATATGGTTTGAAGCAAGCTCCTAGAGCTTGGTACAATTGGATTGATTGCTATCTCATTGAAAATGGATTTCACAGAAGTGAAAGTGAACCGACATTGTACACCAAAGTGAATGCGTAAGGTAAGATGTTAATTGTATGCTTGGATGTAGATGATTTAATATTTACTAGTGATTTTGGCATAGCATATTTTAAAGCAGTCATGGAAAGTGAATTCGAAATGACTGATCTAGGGCTTATGAATTTTTTCTCGGCATTGAAGTTTAGCAGTCTGAAAGCGGTATTTTTATATCACAGTCAAAGTATGCAAATGAATTTTTAAAAATATTTAACATGTCTAATTTCAAGACATCCCCAACACGAGTAATAGCACGTTTAAAATTGAGCAAGGATGATGAAGGATCCATTGTAGATCCTACACTATTCAAAAGTCTTGATGTCAACCTTAAGTATTTGACAGTAACAAGATCAGACATTGTGTATGGAGTAAGTTTGATCTCAAGGTTCATGGAGTCACCAAAAGACTCACATTGGCAAGCAAGAAAAGAATTATGAGGTATGTAAGTGGCACAAAAGACCTTGGTATTATGTATTCAACCTCAGAAAATTTTAAACTCATTGGCTACACTGGCAGTGACAATGGAGGCAGCATAGATGACAGGAAGAGCACATCTGGGTACACATTTCATTTTGGTACATGTGTTGTTTCATGGGATTCAAAGAAACAACCCATAGTAACTTTGTCTTCTGCTGAAGCAGAGTATGTTGCAGCTACAAGTGCTGCATGTCAAGCTGTCTGGATGAGGAGTGTTAAAGGATTTGTCACATAACCATCAATAATAGACAACCATCTTATGTGACAACAATTCAGAAATAGCATTATCAAATAATCATGTGTTTCACAAGAGAACCAAGCACATCGACACAAGGTTTCATTTCATAAGAGAGTTGGTCAACAACAAGGAAGTTTGTTTGGAATTTTTCAGGTTTGAAGATCAACTTGCAGACATATTTACAAAACCATTGGCAAAGGACACATTCCAGTATCTGTGTAGGTATCCTGGAATGACAAGTTTTGCAGAATGAACTCTGTCATGCACAGAGCATGTCTAAGCTCTGAAACATTTTGTAAATTTTGTTTTAAAAATCTCCATCTGCTCATAATTAAGGGGGAGTGTTGGAAATATTAATCACTCGTAGATCAGTATCTGACTCTCATCCGACTCTGTCAGAGTCTGTATCAGTCAAGATCTTGTCTATCAGTCTGACAAGAGGGAAGATTCCACGATTTGGCAATGTAAGCCAGTCGAATTAATTTCTGAAGCTAAGTTGTTAGGTAGATAGTTATTACATTCAATTAATGGTGAGTCAGTCGATTCATGTAAAACCAATTTTCAATTTTCCTATAAATAGAATAAGCAAATTGTAAATATAGTTAGTCACTAGATAGCAGAAGTGATGAGAGAACTCCAGGGTGAGAAAAGGAGAAGTTGAAGCTCAAGCTTTCGTGTATGTGATTCAGTCCAAGAGTCGAAGCTCTATAAAAGGATTAGTCAATGAACCGACAAGTTTGGAACGACAAGTTTGTAATACATTTGTTATTTCCGCATAAGTTATATATATGAAATAGTTTATGGTTGAATGCATGTTTATTTGGCCACACAATATTTCCATATTTACTTGTATAAATGTCTTTTACAATTACGGTTGAGTAAAAGAACAAGAATCCTTAAATTTCTCACTTCGTGAAAGTTCCAGGTTTTATGGAATAGTGGTCGACTCAAGCCTTCCTACATATTTCGGTATATGTTTTATAAGTTATGTTGAATTTTTAAAGTGCCCATTTTTACTTCATCTTACTCACAGTTGAAAAGCATTTGTAATTTCTAAAGTCTTTTAGACTAAGAAACATACTCTGTATATTTCAACTAAAACTAGACCAAAGTAAGTGAATTGACAAGGTCGATTGAGTAAACCGACTAGTGGTTGAAGAGGTCAGCTGACTTGTGCTTGAAGTGATCAACTAAATTGTGGTCGAAGTGATCACCTGACTAGTGGTCAAGAAGGTCATCTGACAAGTAGTCAAGGTAAAACTTGTCGGTAAGAACCGACAAGTAAGAACTAGTCGAAGTAAATTAGTTGGGTCTAAAAGTCCGACCAAAGTTTATAAACTTGTCTAGTCAGGAGTTAGACAAGTTTCACCCGACAAGTAGAAAAACAAAAAGAGGTCGGCCTAAAAAATTAAATTTTATTAACTAAGCGGTAAACTCAAGTTTGGTCAGCTCGGTTTTGGCTAACAAAATGTTGGAGATCAAGGTCAGTTACAAATCTTAGTTGAAAGATTCACCAAGAAAGTAGATAGATGGTGCAATACTCATCAATCGTGACTCCATACTTGGACATCCTCTTCAACATAATTTATTGAACATTTTGGTGGAAAAAATTAACATCTCAAGTAAAAATCGACAAATTTGTCCAAGGTCTAGTTCTTGTCGTGCACATAAAAAAATGTGAAAAAGAATAGAAGAAAGCCAGATACAGAGATGAGATAATTTTGACACAGTTGTTTCCAAACACATTGGATGTCTTTCCTAACAAGTGGTAAAGAATGGATTGAGAGAATTTTGCTTGGAAAATTCTTAAGAAGAAATTGATTAAAAAATTCTCATTTTCATCTACAAAAGAATTCCTTTGAGAAGCAGTACAAGAATTATAACAATTCATTAAACAAACAAAGAAGAATTCAAGGGAGACGATAAGAATGCTTGATCTATTTCATTCTATAAAATCATTCCATCCAATCATAAATAGTGGGCCCCTTACTTTACTCAACTCCACATAGAGAACAAAAATAATAGTCTGGAAAAGTTTTCAGTTGCAGACAAATCATCCCAAGGTAAATCATCTAGTAAGAAAAGTTTTGAAATTATCTATGAATGATAAGTAGGACACAAATGAACAAAAATATTTACCCCCATCTTTCACAAAATTTAGAGAGGGAGAATGAACAATCAATGAATAACATATGCCAGAGTGAATGGGCGCAAAAATAAAGACAAAAGAAGTTGACGTATCCAATGATCACAAAACAAAGATAGAAGAAATAGGATATTATTGGTCGGATTAATAAGTAACATATATTATGAACTTATTAAAGGTATATTAAGATTTCTTTTTGAAGGATTAAAAATATCTAAAAGTCTTAATCCAAGGAATGGTAGAAATGAAAATTGACATAAAGTCACACACCAAACCTGTAAATAAACAATTGTACATGTTGGCTCACAAATATAAATATATAATCAAAAAGGAAATGCAAAATATGTTACTAGTTGGGATAATTTATCGAGTCGACCAATCCATGTGGGAAATCCTGATGGTCATCCGAACAAAGAAACAAGACCCAAAGAAACTTAGAATTTTCATCGAATTTGGTAAACTTAATAAAGTTACATTGACCAAGCCATTTCATACACCGTTCACTGAAAAACTTATTAATGAAGTTAAAAGAGATGAATGCTACTCATTCACAGATGGTTTCTCGAGATATAATCAAGTACCCATTGTTGAATAGGATCAACATAAGATAACATTCATCTATGAACTTGGAACATTTGCATATTAACTAATGTCTTTTGGATTGAAAAATGCACCCACCGTCTTTTTAAGAATCATCATGAAAGCCTTTATGGAGTACTTATACAAAACCATAGCAATATGCTTTAATGACTAGATGATTTACTCAATGTTGAAGGAGTGTTTACAATAGCTTGGAATGATGTTGGAGAGGTGTAGATAGATAAAAATATTATTAAACATTAAAAAGTGCATCTTCATTACCCCTATTGGAATACAGCTTGGGCATGTCATCTGCAAAGACAATATTAAGGTACAAATTTGGAAAATATCAAAGTCATTATAGACTTGAATCCCTTTGTAAACCAAAATCAAGTTAGAATATTACTAGGGCACATAAGATATTAGTAAAAATTCATTTAATAATTCTATGATATGACATACCCTCTCAAAGATCTCCTCAGAGGAAATGAAGAACTTATATGGATGCAAGAATGTACAAGATATTTAAATCTTCTCAAATGAAAACTCTTTGAATCCCCTATACTCTACTTTCATAATTGGTCTATTAAATTCCATGTCAACATCGACACATCCGATGTTACGCGTGACACTATTCTAAATCCACTAGGTAATGATTTTATGGTCTATCCTAATTCCTATTCCAGTTGAAAGCTCAATAAAGCATAGATAAATTACAACACGATAGAATGTGAAGGGTTGGGCATGATTTTTGCATTACAAAAGTATAGATATTACCTTTTATCCAGCCCTTTTGTATTCTATACTCACCATCAAGAACTAAAATACCTTATAAACAAACCTTTGCACCGTGGTAAAAAATTTAGATGGCTACTCTTATTCTAGGATTTTGAGTTTGAAATAATAGTCCAACCAGGGAAGATGAATTCCACACCAAACTACCTTTCAAGGATAAAGGCTAGAGAATAATTTATCAGCATCGATGATGAATTTTCCAACACACAATTATTCAGACTTGAATCTGTACTGACATAACTAGAAGATATAGAAGATATAGCTTGATTTCTAGAAGATGGAAAAGCCCCAAAAGGGACCTAAGAGAGAAAGAAGAAAATATTAACAATGAAGGAATCCCCTATGCCCTAATTAACATATATTTATATAATATAAGTCTAGATGATATAATATATTCATGCACACTTGAAAATGAACATAATACTCTCATAGAAGAAGCACATTATGGGCTGGAAGGAGGACATTTTCATGTTGATAGAACCACGAGGAAGATCTTACCATTTGGATTATGGTGGCCGGCATTACATAAATATTGTAAAGTATATTTGAACATATGTGAAAAGTTCCAATGCATGGACCGAGCATTGCGTTGACATGAAATTCCCCTTATGTTTATAAACCTTAGTCTTACGTTTGAAACTTGAGCAATTGAATTTGTCGGTCTTCTAGTGGTTCTAGGACAACAGACAAAATGCACACTATATAATCACATCAATTGATTACATTATCAAATGGGAAGAAGTTGAAACTATCGAAACATGTTCGAAGTTGCCGCAAAATTTATATTTGAAAACATTGTCACGATATTTGGATTCCCTCTTACACTAATCAATGACCAATGAACTCATTTTATTAATAATACTATTGAAATAATTCTTAAGAAATTTATCATATATCATCAGAACAACTCACCATACCATCAGGAGTTGAATGGAGCAGTGGAAGCATTTAAGGAAACTCTTACCAAGGGACTAAAACAAATATGTAGCACTGATAAATATGACTGGGATGATAAAGATTATACCCTTATATACTAATACATAAATACATATAAATAGTCCACAGGAGAGACACTGTTCAAATTAGTTTATGGACAAGAAACAATTGTACTCCTGCATTTTAAATAATAAGCTTCTATAATTTCTGAAGTACTATACTTGGGCATTGAGCAAGCAAGAGAAGACCAATTATTTGATCTTTTAAAGCATGAAAAACAAATACAACTTGTTATGCATCGTCAAGAAATACGACAGCAACAAAAAAAATCCTAACACGACCGCAATATAATGAATAAGCATATCTCAGTCGACCACACAGTTGTATTATATGACAATAGGATAAAATGGAAATCGAAAAAAAGGCATACAACGTGGCTAGGTCCTTATATAGTCTAAGAGATAAATAATAATGGATCAATCTAAGTAAATATGTTACAGGGATGTGCATTTAACAAATTTACTAATGGAGCATGGATGAAAAGATATAAATCCTAAATTGGCACAGCACCGATCAATGGTCGTATCACCATTGGCTGACCGTTGTGTCTTAGGATTGCACGACATTTTCTATATTAATTGTTTTTTATTAAATTTATTAACTAAATTGATACCGAAAAATAGTTATAGAAACTCATTATATTAGGAGGAATATAAAAAGGTAACTGATACATGGATGTTGGTATAATGCGGAAATATTCAACACAATGTCAATTGTATAGATGAAGCAGGTAGAGAAAAGTGATACAAGCATGCAAAGAAGCCATAGAAACCCTCTAAGAATAGACTGATGAAGAATAGATAAAGGGAGTTCATCAGGTTAGTGAAGTAAATGACTAGAATATAGACCACTAAATAACCCATCTGATGGACAAAGAAAACGCACGGTAATGTCTGATGCTAGATACTATAGAAGCCACTCACATACAATATGGTTGTTCAACGAGACAAATATACCAATACCAAATATTTCATTGCAAGTTTCCCCACATGTGAAAACTATATTTCCACTATAGACTTCATACTTAATGGGATCACCTACTTGAAATAAATGATCATTGATTGAATCGCCTATAAAAATACCACAGAACTTTTTTCCTTTCGGTCAAGTTCACTACCATCAATATCAATATCTCTAGTTCTTCCAAGATCTATGACATTAAGCTCAATATGTTAGAATCCATAAAATATATATCTAAGGAAGGAAACATATATAAATGGGATGAATACCTAACAACATTCATTAGTATGAACTACGATAAATTCCAGGAGTCTCGAAAAGAAATCTATTTTTCGTCATTATTCATCTGGATAAAGATTTTTAATATTATACCATTCGATGATCTCGTCTTCACCAATATTTTTTAGCTGCTAATGACCAAATTCAAAGAATTCACACCTAAAGGATGCATCAAAAGATCAAAAGTCGTGATGATATGGTTGGATAATTGGTTTCAAGTACTGAAAAATACGTGCTTCCAATGGCCAATTCCCCAGCAAGTCCATCAAAGTCTTTTGCTGATGGTGCACATCCAGTTAGACTTGGACCATACAAAAAATTGTTTCATTGAAGGAAATAGGCGGCTCTAACCCAACTGGGTTACTACACATTAATCTAAGATATATGCATGGACCTTTCCCAGCAGTCCAATGAATTCTTGCCGATTCTAGACTTTTTTTTAAACCAATTTTATTATTGACGAGTGAGATAATAGAATAATACGAAGCCTCAGAAGAAGAGCAGTTACATCCATACATATCCAAAGAGAATCTCAACCAAGTAGCCAAGAATATATTTACCATCAAGTATAACTCAAGAGGGACTTTGTAATATTCCGATTTTGACACCTATGGCATTAAAATTGTATATGATGTAAATACCA
Source organism: Pseudotsuga menziesii (assembly GCA_001517045.1). NCBI lineage: Eukaryota > Viridiplantae > Streptophyta > Pinopsida > Pinales > Pinaceae > Pseudotsuga > Pseudotsuga menziesii. The sequence goes on from LPNX010332747.1 coordinate 764,902, forward strand.
TTATTAAATCATGTCAGAAGCTAAAGGCCAAGGGCCCACCATGGATTTAGTGTTTTATGTATCGACAATTAAAAATCGATACCTATGGTTATCATGCTAGCCAAGAATAGTATAAATTGAGACATCATGTAAACATGCATATTAATAAAAAATACCCACAACTAGTTATGTCAATTCAATAAAGAGATGGGCGCATGATTTCACAAGGAATAGGGAGGAAAAATATTGAATCCCTTTAGCCAATAGAGTATAGCCAAATGTCAATGGGAGAACCCATAAAGCTGTCAACGACCATTTTTTTATCTTTTGTGCCCAATCATTTATTTCTTCCAGAAGTTTGTTGATTTAGTTAATTCCTTAGGGATGAAAGAGTATGACAGTCAAATTCGTATTGGGGAAGTTTGGGTACATAGGGTACTCCCAAAAGACTGAACACCTTGAGCAACCACTTCACACAAATAGATCACAAATCAACACACCGATGTTTATCACGTGGTTAAAACCATCGAGAGGGAAAAAGTCCATGGCCCCAGCCAAATATCTACTTGGAGTAATTTATTATGCAAAATAAAGAATGTTACATGAGCTTCTCATAATCGATCAACTAGCCAAGGACCCTCTATGCTCTTTAAATAGAGATCATAGACCAATCGGGTGTTAAGCCACAAATCAATGGTAGGTATGATCTAAGAGAAGTTGAACCGTCAGATCACTCTATGTCTAGAGGATATCATGACCATTGGATTATAATATTTACAAATTCATACTAATGCATACTAAAGAAACACACTTTACCTAATAGATATATTACACAAGTTCATATTAACTAACTCCTAAGTGTCTAAATATCTTAACATCCCTCCTTAAGAACAACTTGGGATATGATTGAAGGATTTACAAAAATGACACTACTAGGAGAAGGAAGGAGGCATTAGAGCCTATCCCCCCTTAAGGACACATTCCTGAACTCCTAACATAGATTGAAGTTTAGAAAACTTCGCTTCTGTAAGAGACTTGGTGAAGATGTCTGCAACTTGATCATCTGTATGGCAATAGAGCATTTCAAGAACATGATCATGAACAAGATTTCTGATGAAGTGCATGTGTAGCTCAATCTGTTTGCTGCGCTGATGTAGAACTAGATATTTGGCAAGCTTGGTGGCACTTTGATTGCCGTACCAAAGTGGAGTAGGTTGCTGCTGCTCGAATCCAAACTCTGAAAGGATCTGTCGAAGCCATAAAGATTACTGACTGGCATTAACTGCGGCTCGATACTCTGCTTCTCTTGAAGAAAGAGCAAGAGCTTGTTGTTTCTTACAAGCTCAAGTGGCAGGTCCAGATCCCAGACTAAAAACATAACCTGCAATAGAATTTCGATCATCAGGATCACCGGTCCAATCTAAATCAGTGAAACCAACCAACAAAGGTTTCCCCCCTGTACTGTAATGAATCCAAAACTGAAATGTATTTCGAATATATCAAAGTATTTTTTTTGCTTCTTTCCAGTGACTTTCATGAGGAGTTTGCATATAACAGGCAACATGACCAATGGCAAAGGAAAGGTCCAAACAGGAATGAGTTTGTCAAAATCCCAAATTTTCCGAAAATTTAAAAATTTGAAAATACAGATAATATTTAACAATGTAGTCAGCTAATTCTTTTAATTAGTTATATGTTAATGATTTCATAATCTGAATTATCTACTTGATTATGTTTATCTTATAGAATAATTACTTTTCAGTTTAATGACTTGTTTTTCTTTGTGACCACAAGGTGGAACTGTCTTGGTATTATGGGATTACTTAGCTTTTGAGCTAACGCAGAAAGTTTACCTCCTCTTAGAGATTTGTAGATAAGAAAGATCCCGTGCTGCTTGTCAATAATAATTACGCATACATATATATGTTCATTGCAAAAATAATAGCTCAGTAAAAGAATATAAATTCTATTCCATTTCAATTGCTTTATGAGGTAAAACCATTAAATTGTTATTCTTTTTAAAGATGCCATGGAACAAGATTCAGTCCAATCAGTAATGGTGATAGTCACTTTCTCTCTCTAGTTGTAATTTATAGTTTTTATATCATACTAAAATCTCTTTGATGTTTATCAATGTTTACCATGGTCATCGTGTGTAAACGCCTTAAATCCTTCTTTACATGCAGACTAAAAGATGGCAGGATTATTATGTTAAGGGTCTATCTTAAATTGTGACATATACCATTTACGTCATGCTAGATTTGATTACCCCATGGAATATGAAAGTAATGCGCAATAGATAAAGAGTTTTTATACTTTATTCTATCTTCCAAAGATTTGAAATTTTAAAGGAATTATCTCTTCGTTACATATTGCTATCAATTAAACTAAGTTAGTGTGGATGAACTAAATTCTCCTACACATAATTTATTCGGAAGATATGGTCCAGTTATGGTTATTAAATCATCAAAGGTTACCTATTGTCAAGCCTGATAGTTACTATAATGCTTAACATTTTTGTTTTCAAACTTAATAGTTTATACAAAAACTATTTAAAGGCATAACTAGAGTTAATTTCACAAGATGGATATCTTATCATAAATAGGTTTTATGAATTTCGTTTTATAGTTATTAAGAGGCATAACTTTAATGGATTTATAATCATTTGGAAGAATGAAAGTCATATTAGTATAAATGATGGGTCATTTTATCGACCACGCCCTTGATGAGTTTTATGGTATAAGTTTTATATTAATGAATCTTTTCTTTACCATGCGACGTGCATGCTAGGTTGACCTTCGAGATGAGATTATGGTGGAACCTCCAAATCACCAAATGATTGTAATAATACTCTTTGTTGATTGCTCGCCGGGACTATAAAATTTCACCCACTGCATGCAAATAATTTGTTGTGAACGTGGCAACATCGTAGCCAAGTGTTGTGTGGTTAAAAGGGCATTGACATACCCTAAAATTGTTATTTCTTTTGTTGTTTTCGGCCTCTGGCCGCTCTGCTACTGAGTTTTGACTGCATTATCGCTCTGTAAGTTGTCGCTGGTAGTCTCCCAGTTTGCTTCCTTGTCTCCTGCAAGTTGTGGGCTCACCCTGCACGTTCGATAAGGAAGAGTTGTAAACATTTTGATTGCTGCTGGAACTGGGTTAGTTGTTTTCCTCCGGGGTTTATCTTTCACTGCTTACTCCTTCGAGTAGTCTTCAGACTGCAATGTCTTAATCACCCGCAGCCCAGTAGTGAGCGTCGTGGCTTCACCTCTTGAGATTTGTATGGTTTTAGGGTTTCGTAGTAGAGAGGGTTTTAGGGTTGGAAAAGTTGCGGCCCACGCGTTTATTCCTGCTTGGCTTGTCACTCCATCTTTTTGGGGCCTTCGCTAGTCAATGCTGCGTTAGTAAACTCCAATTTTCCTATGGTAGATGTAGGTTTGGTTCCTCCTCGCATTGGTAGCTGCACTACTTCTTATGGGTGGTTACGTTTCAATGAAGTTTTGAGGTAAGAACTGCTATTACATTTTCGTTATCTTTGCAGATTTGTTTCATTACACAATTGTTTATATTAATACAAGGTATTAACATTATCATTTTTCGTTGATACACAGGTGTCAACCTGTCATTTTTGCGTGGTTGGTGCAAGTCTGGGACAAGTGCTTGCTCACGGGTAAGCGTTGGATACCCCATGACAGTCCGTCCGTGTTCAGTCCCTTATGGGACAGTTGATGGTTGGTCGTCATGGCCTACAAAACCCTCGTGGTTTTTATTTACTTGGTTTTACCTGGTTCGTTGTTTCTGTTAAAGAAAATCCCTTACTTTATGCGGGGTTTTCGGCTTAGGCCGTGACTGTAAATTTTGATTTTTGTTTTAGTTACTTGTGTATATATGTATAAATGAAAGAAATGATGATAAAGCCATACTCTGTTGACTTTTAAAAGCCGAGAGGCATTTAGAAAGGAGCTTAAACTCTTTGGTTTTATACCTCTGTTGTAAATTTTGATATAATAGGGTTTTTACCCTAACTCCGTGATGTAAACATGAATATACTATCTCTTTTTGAAATATCTTTGGTTTATAATATAATACTGTAAATTATCCGTTTTACTTATATTGTATAAATGGTTATTTAAGCTCGGTGAATCAGGCATGTCTATGTTCTGCTAATTTGATTCCTGCAAGTTATTATACTTAATTTTACCCTGTAAATTATTTAGTATAAATGTATATTGTTTTTAGATTATCTTGCTTTAATTTACTCCATTCTAATAAAGTTTAAATATTGTTTTATAATTGTTAACCTTCAGAATATAAGTAATTTCATGTTCTTAAAGTTTTACTTATGTAACTGATAGTTACATCCTTAAAGTACATTATTTATATTTACTTGATATTTATTTAATGGGATGAGAATGTTATTTTGTTTACATACTAATATTGTTCCTATAATTATATATTACCTTTATACTTAGTCTATTTATAGGTGTATAATGAGAAAGTATTTTATTGTTGTGTTCTTATGCTCTCTATACTAAATAATTTACAAGAAGTCCCTTCTGTATTCTATGTTACCCTATTTATATTATAATAATAGTATTTATAAAATAAAAGAAATAACAAACTATCTATAATCTTTCCTATGAAATGTATTGTAGTGTTTGTTTTAAAATATAAAAGAGACAAGTTAGTAGCTGTAGAACTTGTTCAAGTTCAGTTAGATAAAAATGAAAGAATTATTTACATTACCAGCCATAAATTAAATCTTAAACCAATTAGTTTATCTTTAAAAATGAATCTAGGTTTATCTATCCTTACTCACAGTTTGGTTGCTATAAATATAGTAGTTATTTATCCTAAACAGGAGAAGAAATAAACTGTAGATTTGAAAAACATTTTTATTTAACCTAACACTACACATTTTAACTATTATATTCTTTTCTTTTGGTTTCAAAATAAATAATAAGATTACTGAAATGAATGTTGTATAGAGAACTGTTTATCTACCAAAACATACCACTGTTAATATAATGATATAGCTTCTTTTCCCTTTACTAATAATGTGACATTCACAGTCTAGGTCTAACCCTACTCCATGTACAGAATATTATTTCTTCTGATAACAAATAAAAGAAAACGTTCTCATAATCAAGCTAACATCTTATTTTAAATTTACATCATACTATCTTTATTTAAATACACCACCTGTGCTAGAGTATGATCTGGATTACTCCAGATGGAGAAAAACACGGGTAGGATTTGTTTCTCATTAAGAATAATTTCATTACTAAACAAACTTAGATATTCTATCCTCTAAGTTTTTACATCATAAACCACAAATGCATCATTCAATCACACACAGATAATAACACAGAAATTAATAGATAGCAGAACCTGTTCTTAAAGCTTGGTCGACAACAGCAATGGGAGGCCGTTCCTCCCTACCAACTCCTGGAGAGCGCTCAAACAGTGACTCCTTAGGACCCCCTAGCCTGCTCTGGTCTCCCTAGCTGAAACTAGGTGCAGCAAATAATAAAGTACTAGTCTCGAGACTCAATACCAGTCCTGAACTTGTCAATCAAATCTCTCAGCTAGAAAGCTGTATCAGATCAAGTTACTGCAGTTTATCTCTCAAACACCTTCCTTATAGTTTCTCTTTTTCCCAATGAATTCCTTTAAGTGCATTCCTCCTTAATTATTCTTCTCTTGGAAAATATCTGAGCAGCCTCAGCTCTCTACATTGGGCACTTTTAAAAGATTTCCTAGGTCTTTTTGGGTTAGTTGTCATTAATTGAGCCACCTGCTCTAATCCTACTTTCTTGGGGAATCATGACCCCAAATGTAGGAAAGTTGCCACTTGCAACATAGGAAGTGTTTGAGGATGCTGCCACTTGTCCTTTTGCTCTGCACCTAGTTCCTTCCACAAGTTTGACCAGTAACACTCTTATTAACAGCTCTCCCAAGCTGTTGTCTCCACTTTTATTTATTAAAAATAAAATATTCAGAATTACATTCCACATCTTTTGACTTTGTTGAGTCATCAGTTTCTACTTAGCATTAAATTTTACATAATGTCTTAGGAATCAAATTAAAACAAATAACATTATTTTACAAAATTTGGGTATGTGACAGAGTTAAGTATAAACGACTACCAACAAGCTGATGATACAAGGCGGCATATACTTCAAGGGAAGTACAAGTGGAAGAAAGTTTGACTCCAAACTAGAAGGGAGAAGGGGTTAGTTTACAATCTTCCATGTGGAAGCGATGAAGAAGGTCACAAGCATACTTCGACTGGGAAAGAAAGATTTTTTCTTTGGTTTTCAGGACTTGGAGACCAAGAAAATAATGCAAATGTCCTAATTTTGACATTTCAAAATTTTGCTTAAGACTGGATTTCACCTGGGTTATAAGTTTAGGGTCACTACTAGTAAGGATAATATCATCAACATAAAGAACACGTATGATGAGATGGTTTCCTACTTTCTTGGTATAGACATTGGGATCAGAATGACATCCAGAAAAATCAGTGTCAAGGAGAAAGCTATCCATTTTGGCATAGTAAGCTCTAGGAGCTTGCTTAAGGCCATATAAGGATTTGTTAAGGAGACAGACAAGGCTAGAGTTATCTTGAACATATCCAGGAGGTTTTTCTATGTAAATTTCCTCCTGTAAATCACCATGTAAAAAGGAAGACTAGACATCCATTTGATGGGCTTCCCTATTATTTAAGGCTGCAAGGGAAAGAACAAGGCAGATGGAATTAATTTTTGTGATAGGAGAAAACGTTTCATTGTATTCAATCCATTCAACTTGGGAAAAACCTTTGGTAACTAACCTTTCCTTAAGTCTTTCAACACTTCCATATAATGCATACTTAGTTCTGTAGACCCGTTTACATCTAACAATTTTTCTTCCTTTTGGAAGAGGAACAAAATCCCAATTATTGTTCGCCATTAAGGAATGATATTCTTCATCCATAGCTGCATCCCAATTTGGATTTCCTGAAGCTTCTGCAAAAGTTTCTAGATCATGATTCTTGAAAACTTGAGCCAAAAGAGAAGAGGCTCAGTGAAACTGAGAATGTGTTCGACGTTGATCTCTAGGATCATCGACAAGATCACCAGCTGCTTCGCAAGTTGAATGGACCCATTCAGAAAGTATTGGTGCTGGTGCAATTGGAGGAACATGAGTAGACGGAGGTGGATTTTCATCCTCACTGTCATCATCAGAAGCTGGAGTTGGAAACCTGTCAAGGAAGTTGGAAGAAGAAGAAGAAGGCGCAATCACCGAATCAGGCTCGCAGGCCAAAGATGGCACACCCGCCAAGTTAGGCTCGCAGGCCAACATATTTTTATAAAATTTAACATCTCTTCTAATAATTATATCATGAGAATGTGGCTGATGAAGTCTATAACCTTTTACATCTTCTGAATATCCGACAAATATGCACTTTTCACTTTTAGGTTGCAATGATTTCCATTTTTCATCCAAAATGTGCGCCCATGCTTCACAACAAAACAAACGAAAGTGACTTACATCTGGTTTAATTTTACTCCATGCTTCTTTTGATGTTATACCTTGTAAAACTTTACTGGGTGTGCGATTAACTATGTAATTTCCACAATTTATGGCCTCAACCCAATATTGAAGACTTAGTCCCTTAGATTGGATCATACAATTAGCCATTTCTTTTAAAGTGCGGTTCTTCCGTTCAGCTACACCATTTTGTTGTAGTGTATATGGAATAGTTTGCTATTATTGGATTCCTTGTTCAGTGCACAAATTAGTGAACTTCTTGTTAACATATTCTCCTCCATTGTCATATCTTAACTTAATAATTTGATGACCAGATTGTTTTTCAACAAGGGCTTTGTAGGCCAAGAACATGTTAAATACTTTGCTCTTAAGTTTTAGGAAGTAAACCCAAGTGAGTCTGGAGTAGTCATCATGAAAGTTAAGAAATATTTGAAACCAGAAAAGGAATCAGATGGAAAAGGACCACACGATTCACTATGCACAAGATCCAAAGGAATCGAGGCGTGCCAAGAGGCACATTTGTCAAAAATTTCTCGATGATGTTTTTCGAGTACACAACCTGAACAAACACCATCCTTGCAAGATACCATCGAAGGACCAGTCACCATATTGTCTTTACGTAGTTGTTGCAATGAGTGGTAATTTAAGTGACCAAATTGCTCATGCCAAAGTTTGCTCAAGTTATCACTATGAGCAACAAAAACTGAAGGAAAATGTGATGACCCAAGTTGTTAAATTTGTACAACCTGGTAATATCATTAACAGTTCCAGTATTAATGACATTTTGAGGATTTTTAAAATCCTTGATTACAACTTGGTGAGGTGTAAACATCACAGTTTTACCGTCACCTGAATGAGTAATTTGATAGACTGATAACAAATTGCAGTAAATTTTTGGAACACATAGTACATCACTGAAATTACCATTTTCGACTGGAATTGTTCCATATCCTACAACACTTAGATATCTATCATCACCAACAAATATTTGTTTGGTGTTACATTCATGCATATTAGAAAAGATGGCTTGATCCTTAGCCATATCATAAGATGCTCCAGAATCAATGAGCCATTCATTTGAAGTAGAAGAAGAACATGCAGTATAAGAGTAACCAAAAGCACAAAGTGCATGTCCATGAGAGGTATACTCTGAATATGAATCTAGGCTGATGTGATGCTTCTTCATTGTTGCTTCCAAGGATTCCATCTTCTTGAAACACTTAGATTCATCATGATTATATTTCCCACAAAAATTGCAATGATGCTCAATCTTCTTTCCTTTTGGCTTGGAGCCTTCGTCATTTTTTAAAGAAGGAGCTGACTGAGAGGGTTTGGGACACTTGTTGTTTGGCTTATTATTGTGAAAATTATGTTTCTTTAGAGGCTTAGACTTTTCTTTCTGTTGGGACAATAAGGCTTTTCCAAATGTATCTGCATTGTTAATTATTCCAAGATGAATGAGCTTATCTTCCTCTTTAATTAAGGAATCACAAAAGGATTCAAGGCTAGGCTCTTGACAGCTAGCCGTAGTAAGAGATTATTTCATGGAGTAGAATGTAGATACAAAAATAGAATATGCAGGTCCAAGTTTGGAAAGAATATGATAAATACATTGTTTGTATTCTTTCTTAATCTTACATTCTGCACATAAGAGTCTAAGAGTTTTATACTTAGATAAATAGTTTTGAATGCATGAAAAATCATTTGGATTCAAGGAAATCAACTCATTCTCAAGTTGATGACCCCGAATTTCATTATGTTTACCAAACACAGATTCCAATTTTTCCCAAGCTATATCAGGTTCATCAATTCCAGATATGTGGAATTGAAAATCAGTAGAGATTGACATATTAATCAATCCATGAGATTCATCACATCTTTTTTCCCATTTAATTTTATTATCATCATCAATGGGTTATATTTATTCCCTGAGGTTATCCTAAAGAGTCTCCTACTTTGCAGAACATCCTCCATATGATATTTCCATGAGAAATAGTTAGAACATGTAAGTATAATATCACAAGGGGTGTCCATACTATAAAATAATGGCTTAAAAAATAGAAACTAACATGCTATATGCAAAGAGGTCGAAAAAATATGCGGTTTAAAAAAAAACGACACTGAAAACTGATTCTGGATGATGAAGTTATGCTGGATCAAAGAAAATGTTGAAAATGTCCCCAATAGTGACGTGGAAGATATTAACTTGATCAACTAAAAAAAAGAATCCCCCTCTTCCCAAGATCAACCTTTGATAATTAATTTAGAATAAAGTTGCTTTAAAGTGAATCACTTTTGTATAATAAGTGAGGTTCACTTTTACAATAATGTTACTTTAAATAGTGCGACAATAAATTAAAAGACTTAAGTGACTCACTTTTTATTTTACTTTATTTAAGTGAGATGCACTTTTACAATAAAGTAACTTGAAAATAGAAATTGCATGCACTAAAAAGTAGCTTGATAAGACTTGAACTCAAGACTTATTAAGGAGTAAAGCAACTTTGGACCAAGTGAGTTAAGTTTAAAAGGTACATAAAAGTATGGAAATAGTAAGGGTTTTTTTTTTTTACTCTTCTCTCTCATTCTCTGTGCTTGCTTTTTTTCTGCAAATCACAAAAAAATCGAAAAAACAAAAACAAAAAAAATGTTTCCTACACAATGGTGTTAGATCTTGATTAGCTTACCCAAAAAGTCTATTCTTTCTAGTTTTCTCGCTGTTTCTGATTTGTCATGATTGCACAAGGTGCACAACAAAGAGCATATGTAGCCGAGAAGACAAGAAAAAATGAATTTCTTTATGTTTCTGATTCGCCGTGATCGCGCAAGGTGCATGGAAAAGAGCATACACAGTCATGGAAGGCAACATTTCGAGACTAAAAAGGTAAAGATCTAATAATAAAAGTGGTAAAATATGAGAGATTTAAAAAAAAAATCCATCACTATAACATTATACCTTTAGATTTGTCGAAATGGGTGTTTCTGAAACAATCGAAAACGATTTTTGGTGAAATGAAAACTATTTTCCAATGGAAATGACACTCCAGACACATTGGAACTACTCTCACAGGCCAAGAATGCACAGAAAATTCAGAACCAGAAACCCTTTCAAAGTTTCGGCAACACTGGTTCTAGATCTTGATCAAAACTGAAAGTGGCTCTTCATAAACGCTCTGATACCATGTTTGGGTACACAGGGTACTCCCAAAATACTGAACACCTTGAGTAACCACTTCACAAAAATAGATCACAGATCAACACACCAATGTTTGTCACATAGTTAAAACCCTCAAGAGGGAAACAGTCCACGGACCCAGCCAAATAGCTACTTGGAGCAATTTATTATGCAAAAGAAAAAATGTTACATGAGCTTCTCATAATCGATCAACTAGCCAAGGACCCTCTATTCTCTTTAAATAGAGATCATAGACCAATCAGGTGCTAAGCCACAGATCAATGGTAGGTATGATTTGAGAGAAGTTGAACTGTCAGATCACTCTATGTCTAGAGCATATTGTGACCATCAGATTAGAATATTTACAAATGCATACTAAAGAAACACACTTTACCTAATGGATATATTACACAAGTTGATATTAACTAACTCCTAAGTGTCTAAATATCTTAACATTACTTGGTCCTTTAGCAATATCACTTCTATCTTTTGATCCTTCATAGAAGAAATTTGATCTTTTGATCCTTTGCAGCAATACTTCGATCTTCTCGATCCTTTGCAACAACACTCCACTCTTCTTGATCATTTGTAACAACACTTCAATCTTCTCAATCCTTTGTAGCAGCACTTTTATTTTCTTGATCCTTTGTAGCAGGACTTCGATCTTCTTGATCCTTTGCAGCAGCACTTCGATCTTCTCGATCCTTTGCAGCACCACTTCAATCTTCTCGATCCTTTACAACCGCACCTTGTTGAACTTGATCCTTTGCAGCAACACTTTGATATTATCAATCCTCTGTAACAAAACTTCGATATTCTCAATCATTTGTAACAACAACACTTCTATCCTTTCAATCCTTTGTAGCAACACTTCGATCTTCTTGATCTTTTGCAACTGCACTTTGATCTACTTGATCCTTTTTCCCCACGCTACCTCCAGTACACATGATCTCTTTATAGGATGATCAATCCCTATCACTTTAAAACATAGGTCCAAGGATGATGCAGTCCTCCATCAACCTACTCCCCCTTAATGAGGAGGGTCCATAGTATCAACCAACCGAATTGTCTACAACTGAATGTAGATCTCGATCGCACCTAGATGCAAGCCCTTTCATCTGTAAGGACTCATTGTAGACCATCCTTGAGCTGTTAGAGCTAGGACCACTCCTGAGTGAGTGTTATACTATGGAATATACACATACATGTATGCATACTCTGAATAGAAGAGTATTGTCTATAGAGAAGTGTTAGGATTATTAATCCTCCCTTGACCATATTGTCTATAAGATTAATTTTTTCTTAACTGGGGAACCTTATATAATTAATTGAGTCCACTAGTACAATTGGGTCCACTTGTACTATTGGGGCCGCATGTATGGGTCATTGGAGTGTGGGGAACACTGCTAGAGGTTAACTGCCACTTACTACATGTGCATGCATCAGTTTGGGTGAATCCTAGACTAATCCCTACATTTTAGGAGCCACTAGGAGTCTCAGTACCAACCTACTTCAGTTAGTTGGAGTTAGTACTAGTTAGGCTCAATTAGTGCTCAGTTACTTTCAGTTAGTTCTCAAACAGTTAGCTAGCCCATGTCTTGCATGAATAATGCATGGATGCATGTGGAGTAGGTTCCTTTTCCCACCTACCACACTCAGTTGCACTGATTTAACTAGTTGTCGCTATTTGCTTGAGTTGTTGGACATTTGAGAGTTCATCTGTTGGACTCCAATATTGATTGAGAGAGCATGAGTTATAGATTCAATTAGCTACAGTCATATCAACTTGGGAAATTCGAATCCCATGTATTCGAATTTTTTCCTATGTAAACTATTGTAACACCAAATACTATTATTGTGAATGATACTGTAAATTCCTGAGCAATGCTTGTCCGATTCATGTGTGGTTTGTTTTGTTCAATTTCTATCTTCATTCTCCATATATTTACTACAAACATTATTATAACTATCTTCTTGAAGATCTAAATGGAATTCAAATTATAATATGGTATCAGATCCTTCTCAAGCAGGTTTCATGCTTGTTTCTCCCCATCGAACATTAGAAGCAGTTGGGTTTCCAAAGAAGTCCCCTATGCAAATTTTCTAGCTCTGGATTTATTCAGAGCAGTGGAGAGGGTGTGACAGACCCTAAAAGCATGTTCATTCTAGGAGTAAAACCATGATTCTAACAGTTTATATGTTCTAGTGTGCAATTGCAATGAAATTGACAAGTGCTACGTAGCTTGTGAGAAGTATTTGCAGTCTTCTAACCGGAGCAATTATGAGTTCTCAAAATCCTGAACCATGAATCCTCACAACTTCCAATTATCTTGATTGTAGGATTCATATGTAGCTGGCCTTATGCAAGCATGGCTATCACATGATCATACATGGATGGAAGGCTGAGCCTCATCAGTCGGTAGAGCGAAACAAGTTCCTAAACCATTGTGATGAAGCACTGAAGTAATTATGTACTTATATTTCCAATGATCTCCTCTTCCATCTACAAGGATTGAGGACTTGAAGATAATCCTGGGAGAAGCTTGATAGCTTGTTTAACAAATAAGATGAGCTTCAGGGACACATTCTAGAGAATCAATTGATATCTTTACATCCCAACAGTTTCGAGACTATTGAGCAATTATTATCTAAATTCAAGTCTCTATTGATCCAATGCAAACAATGCAGAATAGAGTGGAAGAATGAGCAGAATGTCATTTCCATACTCAACAGACTATGTCCTGAGTACTCTGTATATGTATCTATGTTTCATTCTGAGAGGGAAAACTTTTCTGATTGGAATTTTCCTTCATTAGATTCTTTTTTCGAGCCCTTAATCAAGGAGCAAGGAAAGTTGATTCGAATGGGAGTCATCAAGACCTCCAAAGATCAAGATTTCCTAGTTTTTGACTCTTCCAAAGTGCATGAAAAGAGGATATCAAAGAAGAAGGAGCCAAAGGTATCTGATTCAAAGCCTAAACAGAATCAACAAACTTTCGAAGGAGCCTCTGATTCTAAGAAGAAAAAGAAAAAGTGTTCCTACTGTATGAGGGGTTTTCATCCAGAAGACTTGTGCATGTAGAAGACCCTCAACCAGATGAAACCTCTATGTGTATAGAACAATATTTCCCTTCCAGAAAGGGTAGTGATGTCAAATGATGAAGGTGATATATGCTTGCATGAAAGCCTCTCTTCGTCAAAGGCTTATGTGATAGATTCTGGAGCATCCAACCACATGGTTTCTTCCAAGGAATCCTTCATCACCTCCCCTCTATCATGAAGACATAGCAGTCATATGGGAGATGAATCCAAAATCCCAGATGTTGAGAGATGTTCTGATAAAATCCGGCATGATGATTTCATTCCCTCTCCTACAGAAAAGAAAATTGTTGAAGATGAAGAAGAAGAATATTTTTCCCTATAGTCATTTCGAATGGAAGAAAGTCTCCTTAAGTGACTCTTTCTGTTCTTGATCCAGAAGTGTATGAGATCCATGATATATCATCTCCTCACATGGATGATCTAGAAGAAGACATTTTAATCTTTGTTTGTGAGGAAAAAAACTCCTTCCATTCTTTGCGAAAATTCTCCAGTAATTCTTTAAATTTTGTGCATAGTTTACCGGTAACTGTTTCAGAAATGGTAGAGGAATGTGATTTCTCTATCTACAATAATGTTTCTAGTTTGTATATTAGTAATTCCATGGATATTCTAGAAATAATATCATACTATAAGAGTGATCCATTCTCTCCCATTAATCTGGAGCGTCCATTAAATTCCTACAGGATTGCATGCACTGAAAATCAGAATTTTAAGGGGAAAATTGTGCATCTACAGTCTCAGTGAAGCAAATTTTTGAATATGATATGAATATTTTTGGATATGATATATTTTCTTATCTGATATCATGTGATTTAGGTTTCAATATTTTCAGTATTTTCTTATCTTGATTTTCTTATATTCAAGAGATTTCAGTATTTCTTATAACCGGTTTCATCAATTTTGGTGTGACAAATTAAGCACCGTAAGTCTCTTTCAATTTTTTTGCTGAGGATTCGATGTTAATTCTTTCTTATGAATTTGTTGATATTGGATTTTATGAAATATTGGATATTTTTGAATGTATATCAAATTATGGAGCTCAAGCAGTCACTCTCCACAGTCCCAGGGCTTCTCTACCTTTGGTCACATGCTCATCTCCTCACAAAACTAGTAAAGAGGGAGACATTCTGCATCCTCCTAGACACTTGATCCTAACACTTGGGGCTGATTTTAACACTCATGGTTTGTTTTTCAAGGCTGACATATATCAGGTTCTTGGGTGTTCCTCACATGGTTTGAACTCTCAAGAAAGTTTTCCCTCTCTTCAGTTGATTTCGGCTGCTCTACATGGGTCTAGTTTTCACAATGAAGTTGTTTATATTTCTGATTGAGTTGGGTACATTTTTCTTCTTCCAAAGAGGAAAATTCCTCCAAAACTAAGCATGTTTGTTTGGATTCATGGGTTCACCTACATAAAAGAAGCAAGATGCTGCTACTACATAGTAGCGGCAAATATTTTCACAAGTTTTTTCAAAATTTGTATTTATGCTTACTTTGAGGGGGGGTTTTCCTAGGAGGTTTTTCCCTGTTTCCTCGGTTGTATTAAGCAACATTTTTTTACTATATTTTATATTGTATTTGGGTGACCTATGGTATTGTTACTAGGAACCACGATTTTCCAAGTTAGGATTCAGGGGGGTGTTAGGATTATTAATCCTCCCTTGACCATACTGTCTATTAGGTTAAATATTTCCTAACTTAAGAACCTTAATTAGTTAATTGGGTCCACTTGTACTGATTGGGATACATTTACTAGTCACTGGAGTGTGAGGAACACTACTAGAGGTTAACTTCCACTTACTGCATGTGCATGCATCAGTTTGGGTGCCTCCTATACCAATCCCTACATTTTACAATCCATTGGGAGTCCCGGCACCAACCTACTTCAGTTAGTTGGAGTTACTACTAGTTAGTCTCAGTTAACCCTCAGTTACTTTCAGTTAGTTCTCAAACAATTATCTATCACATGTATTTCATGGCTAATGCATGGATGCATGTGGAGTAGGCACCTTTTCCCACCTACCACACTCAGTTGCACTGAGTTAACTAGTTGTCATTGTTTGTTTGAGTTGTTGGACATCTGGGAGTTGATATGTTAAACTCTGGTATTGATTGAGAGACCATGAGTTAGAGATTCAGTTAGCTACAGTCATTTCCACTTGGGAAATTTGAATTCATACCCCATGCATTCGAATTCTTTCCTATGTAAACTATTGTAACACCGTATATTATTATTGTGAATGATACTATAAATTCGTGAGCAATACTTGTCCGATTCCTGTGTGATTTTTTTGTTCAGTTTGTATCTTCATTCTCCATCTATTTGTTGCAAAAATTATTATAACTATATTCTTGAAGATATAAACGGAATTCAAATTGTAATAAGCGGATCTCGGATGCATATGAATGTTTTCCCTCATCGTAGAACAACCTTTCCACTAAGTCTACGATCATTCCCAAGCGATTGTTACACTATGACATTTGTGAGGACTCATCATAGAGTATCCTTATCAATAATTCTAGGGCCACTCCCAAGAGAGTGTTATTATATGGAATCTACATATCAATGTAGTTATATTCTCCATGCAAGAGTAATGTATGCAAATCAAATATTGACCGCATGTAAATTCCAACCCTGTTGTCTGTAAGGACTCATCGTGGAGCATCCCTACGACTATGGTTAGGACCACTCCCGAGTGAGTGTTATTATACAATATCAACCAATGAATGTGGGTATTCACTATGTGAGAGTAATGTCTGTAGGGTCATCCTTAGTAAGGACCACTCATAGGATCAGAGTGTTATTTGTTGCTAGACCATACTATCATCCACAAGTGAATGTCAGACCTTGTCATCATCTTCAGGAGAACTTGGCATCTTTCATGTTGGAGCTTCACTATCATCCCATCATCGATGTCAATCTTATCATCACTTCCCCTTTCCTAAGAGGATCCATATTATCAAACTTCTCCTAATTTGTTCAAGGAGGGTTCATATCTTCGACCTGCTCTTCCTTTCCGAGGAGATTCCACATCTTTGACTTTTTCCTCATTTTCGAAGAGAGTCCATATCTTCATCATTTGTAGTACCATCATTGTTCCTCTTTGTGAGGAAATTATTTTTGAACTACACCAATCTTGTGATAGAAAACTTTACTTGAGATAGAGGCTTGTTCAGTAGATCAACAACTTACCCATCGAAACTCACATACTAGAGTTTTATAGCTCCCTTTTGTACCATATCTCTTATATTAAAATATTGTATTTCTATGTGCTTTGATTTTTCAGGGAACACTGGATTCCCCGTCATCTTTATGCAGCTTTGGTTATCATAAAGAATCACCCCGGTGTCTAAATCCAAGTCAAATAGTCTGAACATTAGTTTCTGAAGCCATATCGCTTCACAACTATAAGAGAAAGCTACTATGTACTCTCCTTCAGGTGTGCTAAGAGAGACACTAAATTGTTTCTTACTAAACCATGAGATCATTGAGGATCTCAGACAATAACATCCACCCGAGGCGCTATTTTTTTATGTGGTACCTCCTACCCAATCTAAATCCATGTATCCATATAATCTGTAGTCATGATCTATAACATAGTAAACTCCCAAGTCTATTGTACCTTTTAAATACCTCATCACATGCTTTGCAGCTATGAAGTGAACTTGTCTAGGTTTAACTAGATAGTAACTTAAGGTGTTCAAATAAAGGAATATATATGGCCTTATGTTCATCAGATGCATCAATGACCCAATGATGTGTCTATACTGAGTCATGTCCACTAACTTTTATGACTCATCAGATAACAACACCAGGTTCATGTCCATGGGTGTGGCCATGGATTTGCAATCAAACATATCAAATATTTTCAATATTTATACTGCATACCTTCCCTGGTTCAGAAAAATTCCTTTTGGACTCTTCCACACTTCCATCCCTAGGAAATAATGCATTAATCCAAGATATTTCATCTCGAATTATTCATCTAGCTTCTTTTTGCAATATGTGATATGTTTGTCATTTCCTTTCAGAAGTAGATCATCCGCATAAAGTAATAGCATGACAATTTCATCATCCATAATATTCATATGAAGGTTAGGATCAACTTTACTTTTGGTAAATCCCAATCTTTTCAAGAAGCTATCTATTTTACCATACCAGTCTCTAAGAGATTGCTTATGTCCATACATACGATTTTTCATCTTGCATACATGAGTCACTCTGCCTTCAACCTCATATCCTTGTTGTTGCTCGATGTAAACCTCTTCCTCAATCACACCATTCGGGAAGGCTGTCTTCACATCGACCTAGTGTAAATCCCACTTCATCATGGAATAAACTGCCATGATGGTTCTAATGTAAGTGTACCTTGCTACTGGAGAAAAAATCTCTTCATAATCAATCTCCTCTTTTTGAAAGAATCCTCTATTCACAAATATTGCCATGTAATTTTCAATACTTCCATCAACAACATGTTTTATCTTGTAGATCCATTTCGAAGATACCAGGATTTTTTTTTCCGATTTGGGTACTATATCCCAAACATCAATCTTCATTATTGGCTGGTATATTCTTCTATCATTTCTTCAACCCACTATTTATCCTTGACATCTTCCTCGTAGCTGGTGGGTTCTTGATCTACAAAGTCACACATCAAAGCTACATAACTGGAGTATGTCTTTGATATTTTTCATATTTTGGTGGTGCCTTCTAGAGATCCATACTCCTCTTATTCTTGTATAAATTCTCTTACCGAAGAAGTTTTTCTCTTTCGAGAGATATCCATAGTAAGGGGTTCTCGAGGTTATAGAATATCATGATCTTCATATGAGGGTTTAGCTTCTACCATTCTGGGAGGTGCATCCTCTTCATGTACTTCTTCAAGATGATACCCTCTATATTTCTTGAGAGCTGTCTCCTCATCAAATTTTACATCCCTACTAATATCGATATGATGGAATCATGAAATGTATATCCAGAAGACTTTGGAGACTTCACAATATTCAACAAATATTCCCTTCTTTCAGGAAGGATCTAACTTGGTTCTATTCTCTTTCAGAATATGCCAATATACTGGATAGCCAAATATCTTTAGATGGATCACTTCATGTTTCTTTCCTATATGCATTTCCTTGGTAGTATTGAATCTAATAGCACTGTGAGATAATTTATTTTTCATATACAAAGTTGTCCTTTCTTGTTCAGCCCATGGGTGCATGGGGAGGTCTTGCTCATGAATCATGGTATTTACTTCTTCCATAATGGTTGTATTCTTTATTTCCATAACACCATTATATTGGGGATTATAGTGAATGGTTAGTTAACTCTTGATTCCTTCCTACTTACGGAATTCTTCAAATTCCTTTGAAGTGTATTCTCCACCATTATATAATCTCATTGTCTTGATTATCTTTTCTGAATGGTTCTCTATCAAGGATTTGAATTCTTTGAATTTCCTGAACACTTCACTCTTTTTCTTCAAGAAATATATCCAATTCCTTATTGAATAGTAATTAATCAATGTGACATAATATCAATATCCACTTAACAATATGGAGGGCATAGGATCACATACATTAGAATAAATTAGATTTAATGTACCTTTAGTCTTTGTTTCACTTTTTGAAAAGGGATTATTGAGTTTCTTACCTCTTTCAAATCCTTTTCAAATTCCCTCATGATCAACATTCATATTTGGTAACCTTGTTACCACATTTCTTACATAGGGTAGTGCTTTGTAGTTAATGTGAGCAAGCCTCCTATACCACAGTTTACTTGAGCTGGTAGTCTCATGAACAAGGGTTTTATCTGGATGACCTTTGACTTTATACAATCCTCGTTCTTCTTCACCAATGAACACAACATATTCAAGTGTCTTTCCTTTGGACCACATAAGTACTTTTCCATCTCTAAAAGAAACTCTATATCCTTTCTTATCTAGATATGATATGGAAAGTAGATTCTTTTCAGACCTGGTACATATAGTGCTTCCTTCATCTTCATGGAAGTCTCAGAGTCAAGCTTGTAGATTTATTCACCAATACCTTTGATGGGATATTGATAGTCATCGCCAAATGATACCTTTTGAAGAGATTTATTCTCTTCAAGTATTGACACAATTTGCTTCTTCCCTGTCATGTTATTTGAGGAACCACTACCAATAAGCCATGTATCTTCTCTAGGTGTTACAGGCCCAAAAAGTGCATAGAATAATACATATTCATGTACATCTTATTATTTTGTTATTATCTTTTGAGGTCCTTCTTCCTCATCCTCATCTCCATCTAGATGATCATGATGTCCCTTATTGTTGTTGTTATTCTTTGGTGATGGACACTCTTTGGCAAGGTGTCTTATCTTATGACAGTTGTAGCATTGATACTTTGAGTAATCCTTCTTTTTATTTTGATGCTTCTTCTTGGAAGGTTTATGGTTACCTTTCTTGAAATTTGATTTCTTTCTTCCTTTAGTATGGATGGCTAGAGCCTGGTGTTGGGGAAACATTTTAAACAAATTATAATAGCATTCGACCGATTAATTGTCAATCGAGGGAGAGTGTTAACTTGTGAGGTATAGACAAAGTATATGTAGGGGCAGAGTGTCACTGAAATTAACCTATACTGAAATTAAAAATACACAACTGAAATTGAATTAAGTGGGAAAATGCAGTAAATGACATAAAATAAATCTAATCTAAAAATAGGAAATTACAAGAAATAAATCTAATCTAAAATATGAAATTACATAAATTAACTTGATAAAGAAAGACTGAAATTGCATGAAATAGACAGGTATAAAGCAATTGAAACTAACTTGTGAGCTCACATAAAATCAATACTGAAAATGCATAAAAAGAAATAACTAGAATTCTCCATTAACAACTCACGAGAAACAAAATATGAAAATCTATACCAAGAACTCATAAGATTGAAATTAACTAAAATTCTATACTAAGAAATCAAAAAAAAAAAATTGCTGAAAAATCTATATTAACATTGAGGAATCAAAGGATGTGCATTAAGCATCATCTCCATTACATAACAATCAGAAATCATATTCTATGACTAACTCTGAACTATTCTTTACTTCCAAACCACTAGAGAGGCCTCTAACCAAAATGAGGAGAGAGCCCTCCTATTTATACATAAATCCAAGATAACTGATCATAATTATAGATCCACTATTCTCTCAACCTATCNTCCCCAAATTCTCAACAAATCTACAACTCATCCCTTTAAACACTCAACCAAATATTGGATGAGATATTCTCTCCACATGTCCATGATCTTCTCCTTGAAGTTAGCTCATATCTAGAAGACAAAATTTGAATGAAGCTAGGTGGCCACCTTTGATCTTGTTAAAGTCTTCAAATACACCTATACACATCACCAAACTCACCCAACTTTAAAGTATAATGAAAAATTGTTATTTTTCTGAATAATTAACCATAAATTCACTCAAAATACTCAAAAATAAATGAGTTGGAAAATGGTAATATAAACCCATATTTATTATGAAAGTGGTGAATATTAATGGTTTTATGGAAGGATATAATGGAATAAGGTGATAAATAGTATGTGAAATAATTAATAAAATGTGGTCTTTTGTGGCTAAACATACCCCCCATCTTGACTGTTTGCATGTCCTCATGCAAGTATGCATTGATTCCTTTTAAATTTTGGATTTGTAGTTGGGATTTACATGATGATGGTATGTAACAGTAAATCATTCCATGATTTTGAAATGCATGAGTAGAAATGATTTCTCTTATGATTGGTTCTTGTGTTTACAACCATAAGTATAACAAATGTTGGTTCTCGTGTTTACAACATTTGCTTGTTTTATTTGTATTTTTGTTGCAATACATAAGATTTTAAAAGTATACATGCATTGGAAATGATAAACCATCAATGTATAGTAAAAATACTTTTCTTCATATTATGAATCATGCCAGTATAGTTTAGAAAAAACATGTTGATTAAGGGTAAATGAATGATGAATGTGTAAAATGCAAATAAGTAGTTTCCCCCTCAACTTAAGATGTATTAGGTTTATAAAAAATAGAAAGGGGATGTAGTGAGGGAATTTTCCAAATTCATTCATTTTCTAGAATTTAAAAAATTACATGATTAAACATTAGAAAACAACATACCTCCACTTACCTAAAAACATGATGAACTATATAAGAGGAATGTGGTTGATACTACTGCTAGATCATAGAGTGTGAAGTGAAGGAACTGAACTGCTACTTGGTTGGATGAAGTAGAAAATGAGAGATGAAAGTAGGACTATTGTACTCATTTGGCTGGAAGTCTGCTGCTGTAAAATTGTTGATGATGTCATGAAAAGTATATAGTCTTCACCTGCTACAAATCCCTATGGTACAATTCTTACCAATCGAATAAATGTGTCGATGTCGAACATGAAAAGAAGTCATTGGATTATCGACCATTGATGAATGTTTTTAACCAATGAGAGGCAATCTCACCATTGATGTCAAGGAGTGCTAAGGTACCTAAGTACATCATGCAAAGTGAGAACAAATTAGCTGATTTCGAGCTACCTACAATATATAATGATCAAGGGACATTAATGTACTCCCATGATTGTCAGTGAGAGAACTTGCCATTAAGGCATGCAAGCCTGAAGGTACTAAAAATGAACTTTAGTCTCTATACTAGATAATGTGTTGAGGTCGATGGGGCAAGGCTTGTTGAAAGGTGGGACTTAAAGAATCCCACATCAGTCAACATGAGTTATACATAATGAGTTGTAGGACTAAAGATGAAAAGATATGAGTGTCAAACAGTTTTTATGGCAGGGATAACAAAGCAATGTAGTCATGGAAACAAAACTGAATGGTTTTATTCAAAATAAAAAATATAAACGGAAAATAAGGAAAATGTGTGTAACTCAGAAAAGGTATGCATGTGGGGAGTCAAGGAAAAGTAGGCTCTCACGTGGATGATGGATAAGCTTGGAAGGAAAAATGGTACTAGTAATCATGCCATGGTTTAATTGGTTTCTGAAAGGCTTCTTTGTGGTAGCAAATGTCATGACACACATAGTGGAAACTCAACTTCTTCAAGCTTTAACTGGAACATTTTTCTGCAAATCTTCTATGATTCTGCACGCCATTCATTCGTTTTCAAATCTGCAGAAAGGTTAGCATTTTCCTGCAACCAACTTGTGAGAGCATCGAAAATACATGAAAACATGTGATTAAAAAAAGTTAAAGAGAATAAATGAAATGCTCTTATACCTGAGAAGTGGTAACCCCTCTTGTTGAAACATGTTTCTCAAATGAAAACTCTTTGAATCCCCTATACTCTACTTTCATAATTGGTATATTAAATTCCATGTCCACATTGACACATCTGATGTTACGCGTGACACTATTCTAAATCCACTAGGTAATGATTTTATGGTCTATCCTAATTCCTATTCCAGTTGAAACCTCAATAAAGCATAGCTAAATTACACCACGATAGAATGTGAAGGGTTGGGAATGATTTTTGCATTACAAAGGTATATATATTACTTTTTAGCCAGCCCTTTTATATTCTATACTGACTATCAAGAACTAAAATACCTTATAAACAAACCTTTTCACCATGGTAAAAAATGTAGATGGCTACTTTTATTCTAGGATTTTGAGTTTGAAATAATAGTCCAATCAGGGAAGAGGAATTCCACACCAAACTACCTTTCAAAGATAAAGACTAGGGAATAATTTATCGTCATCGATGATGAATTTTCCAACACAAAACTATTCAGAGTTGAATATGTACTGACATAACTAGAATATATAGCTTGATTTATAGAAGACGGAAAAGCCCCAAAAGGGACCTAAGAGAGAAAGAAGAAAATATTAGCAATGAAGGAATCCCCCTATGCCCTAATTAACATATATTTATATAATATAAGTCTAGATGACATAATCCGTTCATGTACACTTGAAAATGAACATAATACTCTCATAGAAGAAGCACATTATGGACTAGAAGGAGGACATTTTCATGTTGATAGAACCACAAGGAAGATCCTACAATTTGTATTATGGTGGTCAGCATTACACAAATATTGTAAAGTATATTTGAACATATGTGAAAAGTTCCAATGCATGGACCAAGCATTGCGTTGACATGAAATTCCTCTTATGTTTATAAACCTTAGTCTTACATTTGAAATTTGAGCAATTGAATTTGTTGGTCTTCTAGCAGTTCTAGGACAATAGACAAAATGCACACTATATAATCACATCAATTGATTACATTATCAAATGGGAAGTTGTTGAAACTATCGAAACATGTTTAAGTGAAGTTGCCCCAAAATTTATATTTGAAAACATTGTCACGATATTTGGATGCCCTCTTACACTAATCAATGAACAATGAACTCATTTTATTAATAATACTATTGAAATAATTCTTAAGGAATTTATCATAGATCATCAAAACAACTCACCATACCATCCAGAGTTGAATGGAGAAGTGGAAGCATTTAATGAAACTCTTACCAAGGGACTAAAACAAATACGTAGAACTACTAAAGATGACTGGGATGATAAAGATTCTACAATTATATACTAATACATAAATGCATATAAATAGTCGATGGGAGAGACACTGTTCAAATTGGTTTATGGACAAGAAACAATTGTACTCCTGCATTTTAAATAATAAGCTTCTATAATTTGTGAAGTACTATACTTGAAAATTGAGAGAGCAAGAGAAGACCAATTATTTGATCTTTCAAAGCATGGAAAACAAAGACAACTTGTTATGCATCATCAAGACATATGACAGCAACAAAAAAAATCCTAACACGACCGCAATATAATGAATAAGCATATCTCAGTCGTCCACACGGTTTTATTATATGACAATAGGATAAAATGGAAATCAAGAAAAAGGCATACAATGTGGCTAGGTCCATATATAGTCTAAGAGATAAATAATAATGGATCAATCTAAGTAAATATGTTACAGGGATGTGCATTTAACAAATTTACTAATCGAGCATGGATGAAAAGATATAAATCCTAAATTGGCACAACACCGATCAATGGTCGTATCACTATTGGCTGACTGTTGTGTCCTAGGATTGCACAACATTTTCTATATTAATTGTTTTTTATTAAATTTCTTAACTAACTTGGTACCGAAAAATAGTTATAGAAACTAATTATATTAGGAGGAATATAAAAAGGAAACTGATACATGGGTGTTGGTATAATGCGGAAATATTCAACACAATGTCAATTGTATAGATGAAGCAGGTGGAGAAAAGTGATACAAGCATGCAAAGAATCCATAGAAACCCTATAAGAATAGATAAAGGGAGATCATCAAGTTAGTGTAGTAAATGACTGGAATATAGACCACTAAATAACCCATCTAATGGACCAAGAAAACACACGGTAATGTCTGATGCTAGATACTATTGAAGCCACTCACATACAATATGGTTGTTCAACGAG
Organism: Pseudotsuga menziesii; assembly: GCA_001517045.1. Lineage (NCBI taxonomy): Eukaryota > Viridiplantae > Streptophyta > Pinopsida > Pinales > Pinaceae > Pseudotsuga > Pseudotsuga menziesii. The sequence goes on from LPNX010332747.1 coordinate 790,177, forward strand.
CCAAATATACCAATACCAAATATTTCATTGCAAGTTTCCCCACATGTGAAAACTATCTTTCCGCCATAAAATTCATACTTAATGCGATCACCTACTTGAAATAAATGTTCATTGATTGAAGCACCTATAAAAATACCACAGAACTTTTTTCCTTTCAGTCAAGTTCACTACCATCAATATCTCTATTTGTTTGACTAGTTCTTCAAAGATGTATGACATTAAGCTCAATATGTTAGTATCCATAAAATATATATCTAAGGAAGGAAACATATATAAATGGGATGAATACCTAACAATATTCATTAGAATGAACTACGATAAATTCCACGAGTCTCGACAAGAAATCTAATTTTCATCGTTATTCATCTGGATAAGGATTTTGAATATTATAGCATTCGGTGATCTCATATTCACCAATATTTTTGTGCTTCTAATGACTAAATCCAAAGAATTCACACCTAAAGGATGCATCAAAATATCAAAAGTCACGAGGATATGGTTGGATAATTGGTTTCAAGTACTGAAAAATACGTGCTTCCAATGGCCAATTCCCCAAGAAGTCCATCAAAGTATTTTGTTGATGGTGCACATCCAGTTAGACTTGGACCATAAAAGAAATTGGTTCATGGAAGGAAATAGGTGGCTCTAACCTAACTAGGTTACTACCCATCAATCTAAGATATATTCATGGACCTATCCTAGTAGTCCAATGAATTCTTGCTGATTCAAGACTTTTTTTAAACCAATTTTATTATTGACGAGTGAGACAATAGAATAACATGAAGCCCCAGAAGAATAACAGTTACATCCACACATATCCAAAGAGAATATCAACCAAGTAGCCAAGAATATATTTACCATCAAGTATAACTCAAGAGGGACTTTGTAATATCCCGATTTTGACACCTATGGCATTAAAATTGTATATGATGTAAATACCATTATTAAATCATGGTGAGGAGCTAAAGGCCAAGGGCCCACCATGGATTTAGTGTTTTATGTATCGACAATTAAAAATCAATACCTATGGTTATCATGCTAGCCAAGAATAGTATAAAGTGAGACATCATGTAAATATGCAATTTAATAAAAAATACCCACAACTAGTTAAGTCAATTCAACAAAGAGATGGGGACTTCATTTCACAAGGAATAGGGAGGAAAAATATTCAATCCCTTGAGCCAATAGGGTAAAGCCAAATGTCAATGGGAGAACCCATAAAGCTGTCAACTACATTTTTTAATCTTTTGTGCGTAATCATTTATTTCTTCTAGAGGTTGGTTGATTTAGTTAATTCCTTGGGGATGGAAGAGTATGACACTAAAATTTGTATTGGGGATGTTTGGGTACACAGGGTACTCCCAAAAGACCAAACACCTTGAGCAACCAACCAAGGACCCTCTATGCTCTTCAAATAGAGATCATAGACTGATTGGGTGCTAAGCCACAGATCAATGGTAGGTATGATCTAAGAGAAGTTGAACCGTCGGATCACTCTATGTCTAGAGCATATCATGACCATTGGATTAGAATATTTATAAATGCATACTAATGCATACTAAAGAAACACACTTTACCTAATGGAAATATTACACAAGTTGATCTTAACTAACTCCTAAGTGTCTAAATATCCTAACATCCCCCCTTAAGAACAATTTGGGATATGATTGAAGGATTTACAAAAGAGACACTATTAGGAGAAGGAAGGAGGCATTAGAGCCTATCCCTCCTTAAGGAAACATTCCTAAACTCCTAACATAGATCGAAGTTTAGAAAACTTTGCTTTTGTAAGAGACTTGGTGAAGATGTCTGCAACTTGATCATTTGTAGGGCAATAGAGCATTTCAAGAACACAATCATGAACAAGATTTCGGATGAAGTGAATTTGTAGCTCAATGTGTTTGCTGCGCTGATGTAGAATTGGATCTTTGGTAAGCTTGATGGAACTTTGATTGTCGCACCAAAGTGGAGTAGGTTGTTGCTTCTCAAATCCAAACTCTGAAAGGCTATGTCGAAGCCATACAGCTTCCTGACTTGCATTAACTACGGCTCGATACTCTGCTTCTCCTGAAGAAAGAGAAAGAGCTTGTTGTTTCTTACAAGCCCAAGTGACAGGTCCAGATCCCAGACTGAAAACATAACCTACAGTAGAATTTCGATCATTAGGATCACCATCCCAATCTAAATCAGTGAAACCAACCAACAAAGGTTTCCCCCCTGTACTGTAATGAATCCTAAACTGAAATGTACCTTGAATATATCGAAGTATTCTTTTTTCTACTTTCCAGTGACTTTCATGAGGAGTTTTCATATAATGGGAAACATGACCAATGACAAAGGAAAGGTCAGGATGGGAATGAGTCAAGTATAAAAGACTACCAACAAGCTGATGATACAAGGTGGAATCTACTTCAGGGGAAGTACATGTGGAATAAAGTTTGACTCCAGACTCGAAGGGAGAAGGGGCTGGTTTACAATACTCCATGTGGAACCGAGGCATGCCAAGAGGCACATTTTTCAAAACTGTCTCGATGATGTTTTTCGAGTACACAACCGGAAAAAACACTGTCCTTGCAAGATACCATCGGAAGACAAGTCACCATATTGTCTTTACATAGTTGTTGCAATGAGCGGTAATTTAAGTGACCAAATTGCTCATGCCAAAATTTGCTCAAGTTATCACTATGAGCAACAAAAACTGAATGAAAATGTGATGACCCAAAGTTGTTAAATTTGTACAACCTGGTAATATCATCAAAAGTTCCAGTAGCAAGGACATTTTGAGGATTTTTAAAATCCTTGATTACAATTTGGTGAGGTGTAAACATCACAGTTTTACCATCACCTAAATGAGTAATTTGATAGACTGATAACAAATTTCATGAAAATTTTGGAACACATAGTACATCACTGAAATTACTATTTTCTACTGGAACTATTCCAGATCCTACAACACTTAGAGATCTATCATCACCAACAAATATTTGTTTGGTGTTACATTCATGCATATTAGAAAAGATGGCTTGATCCTTAGCCATATGATAAGATTTTCCATAATCAATGAGCCATTCATTTGAAGTAGAAGAAGAAGATGCAGTATAAGAGTAACCAGAAGCACAAAGTGCATGTCCATGAGAGGTATATTTTGATGATGAATCTAGGCTGATGTGGTGCTTCTTCATTGCTGCTTCCAAAGCTGCCATCTTCTTGAAACACTTAGATTCATCATGATTATCTTTCCAACAAAAATTGAAATGACGCTCAATCTTCTTTCCTTTTGGCTTGGAGCCTTTGTCATTTTTTAAAGAAGGAGATGACTGAGAGGGTTTGGGACCCTTATTGTTTTGCTTATTATGGCGAAAATTCTATTTCTTGGGAGGCTTGGACTTTTCTTTATATTGGGACAATAAGGATTTTCCAGATGTATCTGCATTGTTAAATATTCTAAGATGAATGAGCTTATCTTTCTCTCTAATTAAAGAATCACAAAAGGATTCAAGGCTAGGCTCTTGATAGCTAGCTGCAGTCAAGGATTCTTTCATGGAGTAGAATGTAGATACAAAAACATAATATGCAGGTCCAAGTTTGGAAAGAATATGATAAATACATTATTTGTCTTCATTCTTAATATTGCATTCTGCACATAAGAGTCTAAGAGTTTTATACTTAGATAAATAGTCTTGAATGCATGAAAAATCATTTGGATTCAAGAAAATCAACTCATTCTCAAGTTGATGACCCCGAATTTCATTGTGTTTACCAAACACAGATTCCATCTTTTCCCAAGCTATATCAGGTTCATCAATTCTAGATATGCAGAATCGCAAATCAGTAAAGATTGACATCCCAATCAATCCACGAGATCCATCACATCTATTTTTCCATTTAATTTTCTTATCATCATCAATGGGTTGTGTTTCTTTCCCTGAGGTTATCTTGAAGAGTCCCCTACTTCGTAGAACATCCTCCATACAAGATTTCCATGAGAAATGGTTAGAACTTTTAGGTATAATATCACAAATGGCAGCCATACTGTAAACTAATGGCTGAAATAATAGAAACTAACTATCTGGATTTGAAAGAGCTCAAAAAAAATATGCGTTTAAAAAAAAAACAGCACTGAAAATTGATTCTGGATAATGAAGTTATGCTGGATCAAAGAAAATGTTGAAGATGTCCCCAATAGTGATGTGGCAGATATTAACTTGACCAACTAAAAAAAAGAACCCCCCTCTTCCCAAGATCAACCTTTGACAATCACTTTACAATAAAGTTGCTTTGAAGTGAATCACTTTTGTAAAATAAGTGAGGTTCACTTTTATAATAATGTTACTTTAAATAGTGCGGCAATAAATTAAAAGACTTAATTGACTCACTTTTTATTTATTTTATTTAAGTGAGATGGACTTTTACAATAAAGTAACTTGAAAATAGAAATTGCTTGCACTAAAAAGTAGCTTGATAAGACTTCAACTCAAGACTTATTAAGGAGTAAAGCAACTTTGGACCAAGTGAGCTAAGTTTAAAAGGTAAGTAAAAGTATGGAAAGAGAAAGAGGGTTTTTTTTTTTAAATCTTCTCTCTCATTCTCCGTGCTTGCCTTTTTTTCTGTAAATCACAAAAAAAAACAAAAACAAAAACAAAAAAAACTTTTCCCACACAATGGGGTTAGATCTTGGTTATCTTACCCGGAAAGTCTACGTCTTCAAGATTTCTCATTGTTTCTGATTTGCTGTGATTGCAGAAGGTGCACGACAAAGAGCATACGTAGCTGAGAAGACAAGAAAAAAAGATTTCCCTTTCTGTTTCTGATTCACCGCGATCGCGTAAGGTGCATGTCAAAGAGCATATGCAGCCAGGGAAGGAAATAGTCCGGGACTAAAAGGGTAAATATAATAAAAATGATAAAATATGAAATATTTAAAAAAAAAATAAAACAAATCCGTGACTATAACATTATACCTTCAGATTTGCCGAAATGGGTGTTTCTGGAACACATGTAAATGGTTTTCGGTGAAATGAAAACTATTTCCCAATGGAAATGACTTTTCGAATGTAATGGAACTACTCCCACAGGACAAAAATGCACAAAAAATATAGAAGCAAAAACCCTTTCAAAGTTTTAGCAACACCGGGTCTAGATCTTGATCAAAACTGAAAGCGGCTCTTCATAAACGCTCTGATACCATGTTTGGGTACATAGGGTACTCCCAAAAGAACGGACACCTTGAACAACCACTTCACACAAATAGATCATAGATCAACACACCGATGTTTTTCATGTGGTTAAAACCATCGAGACGGAAACAGTCCATGGCCCCAGCCAAGTAGCTACTTGGAGCAATTTATTATGCAAAAGAAAGAATGTTACATGAGCTTCTCATAATCGATCAACTAGCCAAGAACCCTCTATTCTCTTTAAATAGAGACCATTGACTAATTGGGTGTTAATCCATGGATCAATGGTAGGTATGATCTAAGAGTAGTTGAACCGTCGGATCACTCTATGTCTATAGCATATTGTGACCATCAGATTAGAATATTTACAAATACATACTAATGCATACTAAAGAAACACACTTTGCCTAACGAATATATTACACAATTTTATCTTAACTAACTCATAAGTGTCTAAATACCCTAACATTACTTGGTCCTTTAGCAATAACACTTCTATCTTTTGATCCTTCATTGCCGAACTTCGATCTTTTTGTCCTTTGCAACAATACTTCGATCTTCTCGATCCTTTGCAGCAACACTTCGATCTTCTTTATCATTTGCAACAACAATTTGATCTTCTCGATCCTTTGTAGCAGCACTTCGATTTTCTTGGTCCTTTGTAGCAGCATTTCGATCTTCTTGATCCTTTGCAGCATCACTTCAATCTTCTCGATCCTTTGTAGCAACACTTCGATCTTCTCGGTCCTTCGCAACAGCACCTCATTGAACTTGATCCTTTGCAGCAAAAATTTAATACTATCGATCCTTTGTAACAACACTTTGATATTCTCGGTCCTTTGTAATAACAACACTTCTATCCTCTCCATCATTTGCAGCAAAACCTCAATCTTCTTGATCCTTTGCAACCACACTTCGATCTACTTTATCCTTTTTCCCCATGCTATTTGCAGTACACATGATCTCTTTATAGGATGATCAATCCCTATCACTTTAAACCATAGGTCCAAGGATTATGCAATCCTCCATAAACCTACTCCCCCTTAATGAGGAGGGTCCATAGTATCAACCAACCGAATTGTCCACAACTGAATGTAGATATCGACCGCACCTAGATGCAAGCCCTTTCATATGTAAGGAATCATCGTAGACCATCCTCGAGTTGTTAGAGCTAGGACCACTCCTGAGTGAGTGTTATATTATGGCATATACACATACATGTAGGCATACTCTCAATACAAGAGTATTATCTGTAGAGAAGTGTTAGGATTATTAATCCTCCCTTGACCATATTGTCTATAAAATTATTTTTTTCCTAACTTAAGAACCTTATATAATTAATTGAGTCCACTAATACAATTGGGTCCACTTGTGCTATTGGGGCCACATGTACGAGTCATTAGAGTGTGGGGAACACTGCTAGAGGTTAACTGCCACATACTGCATGTGCATGTATCAGTTAGGGCGCATCATAGAGCAATCCCTACATTTTAGGAACCACTGGGAGTCTTGGCACCAACCTACTTCAGTTAGTTGGAGTTAGTACTAGTTAGGCTTAGTTATCCCTTAGTTACTTTCAGTTAGTTCTCAAACAGTTAGCTAGCCCATGTCTTGCATGTATAATGCACGGATGCATGTGGAGTAGGCACCTTTTCCCACCTACCACACTTAGTTGCACTAATTTAACTAGCTGTCACTATTTGTTTGAGTTGTTGGACATCTGAGAGTTAATCTGTTGGAATCCGATATTAATTGAGAGAGCATGAGCTATAGATTCAATTAGCTATAGTCATTTCCACTTGGGAAATTTTAATTCATACCCCATGCATTTGAATTCTTTCCTATGTAAACTATTGTAACACCGGATATTATTATTGTGAATGATACTATAAATTTCTAAGCAATACTTGTCCGATTTCTATGTGGTTTGTTTTGTTCAGTTTGTATCTTCATTCTCCATCTATTTACTGTAAACATTATTAGAACTATATTCTTGAAGATATAAATGCAATTCAAATTCTAATATGGTATCAGAGCCTTCTCAAGCAGGTTTCATGATTGTTTCTCCCCATTGAACATTAGAAGCAGCTAGGTTTCCACAGAAGTCCCCTATGAAAATTTGATAGCTCTGGATTTATTCAGAGCAGTGGAGAGGATGTAATAGACCCTAAAAACATGTTCATTCTAGGAGTAAAAACATGATTCTAATAGTTTATATGTTCTAGTGTGCAGTTGCAATGAAATTGACAAGTGCTACGTAGCTTGTGAGAAGTATTTGCAGTCTTCTAGCTGGAGAAATTATGGGTTCTCAAACTCCTGAACCATGAATATTCACAAATTCCAATTATCCTAATTGTAGGATTGATATGTAGTTGGGCTTGTGCAAGCATGGATACCATAGTATCATACATGGATGGGAGGCTGAGCCTCATGAGTCGATAGAGAAGAACAAGTTCCTAAACTGTTGTGATGAAGCATTCAGGTACTTATGTACTTATATTTCTAGAGATATCCTCTTCCATCTAGAAGGATTGAGGACTCCCAGATAATCCTAGGAGAAGCTTGATAGCTTATTTAACAAACAGGATGAGCTTCGGGGACACATTCTGTAGAATCAATTGGTATCTTTACATTCAAACATTTTCGAGACTATTGAGCAATTATTATCTAAATTCAAGTTTCTAGTGCTCTAATGCAGACAATGTGAAATAGAGTGGAAGAATGAGCATAATTTCCTTTCCATACTCAACAAACTAGGTCCTGAGTACTCTGTATATGTATCTATGTTTCATTCCAAGCGGGAAATATTTCTTGATTGGAAAATGCCTTCATTAGATTATTTTTCCAAGTCCTTAATTAAGGAGCAAGGCAAGTTGATTCGAATGGGAGTCATCAAGACCTCCGAAGATCAAACTTTCCTAGTTTTTTACTCTTCCAAACTGCAAGAAAATGGGATATCAAAGAAGAAAGAGCCAAAGGTAGCTGATTCAAATCCTAAACAAAATCAACAAACTTTCGATAGAGCCTCTAACTCTAAGAAGAAAAAGAAAAAGTGTTCCTACTGTATGAGGGATTTTCATCCAGAAGACCCTCGACCAGATGAAACCTCTATGTGTAGAGAACAATATTTCCCTTCCACAAAGGGTAGTGATGTCAGATGCTGAAGAGAAGACTAAATAATATGAGATATGCTTGCATGAAATCTTCTCTTCGTCAAAGGCTTATGTGATAGATTCTGGAGCATCCAACCACATGGTTTCTTCCAGGGAATCCTTCATCACCTTCCCTCTATAATGAAGTCCTATAAGTCACATGGGAGATGAATCTAAAATCCCAGATGTTGGGAGATGTTCTGATAAAATATAGCATGATGATTTCATTCCCTCTCCTACAGAAAAGAAAATTGTTGAAGATGATGAAGAAGAAGATTTTTCCCTATAGTCATTTCAAATGGAAGAAAGTCTCCATGAAGTGAATCCTTCTCTTCTTGCTTCAGAAGTGTATGAGATCCATGATATATCATCTCCTCACATGGATGATCCAGAAGAAGACATTCGAATCTTTGTTTGTGAGGAAAAACACTCCTTCCTTTCTTTGCGAAAATTATCTAGTAATTCTTTAAATTTTGTGCATAGTTTGCCGGTAATTGTTTAAAAAACGGTAGAGGAATGCGATTTATCTATATACAATAATGTTTCTGGTTTACATATCAATAATTCCATTGATATTATAGAAATAATATCATACTATAAGAGTGAGCCATTCACTCTCATTCATCTGGAGCTTCCAGTAAATTCCTAGAGGATTGCATGCACCGAAAATCCGAATTTTGAAGAAGGAGAAAATTGTGCATCTACCGTCTTAGAGAAGCAAAGTTTTGAATATGATATGAATATTTTTTGATCTGATTTATTTTCTTATCTAATAATATGTGATTCAGGTTTCAATATGCAATAGATTTCAATATTTCTTATAACCGGTTTCATCAATTTTGGTGTGACAAATTAAGCACCGCAAGTCTCTTTCAATTTTGTTGTTGAGGATTCGATGTTAGTTCTTTATTATGAATTTGTTGATATCAGATTTTGTGAAATATTGGATATTTATGAATTTATATCAAATTATGGAGTTGAATTAGTCACTCTCCACAGTCCCAGGGCATCTCTACCTTTGGTCATATGCTCATCTCCTCACAGAACTAGTAAAGAGGGAGACATTCTGCATCCGCTTGGACACTTGCTCCTAACACTTGGGGCTAATTTTAAAAATCATGTTTTGTTTTCCAAGGCTGACATATATCAGGTTATTGGGTGTTGCTCGCATTTTTTGAACTCTCAAGAAATTTACCCTCTCTTCAGTTGATTTTAGCTACTCTACATGGGTCTAGTTTTCACAATGCAACTGTTTATATTTATGATTCAGTTGGGTACATTGTTCTTCTTCCAAAGAGAAAGATTCCTATAGAAATAAGCATGTTTTTTTGGATTCATGAATTCACTAGCACAAAAGAACCAATATACTACTACTGCATAGTAGCAGCAAATATTCTCACAAGTTTTTTCAAAATTTGTATTTCTGCTTATTTTGAGGGGGGGGTTTTCCCATGAGGTTTTCCCTTGTTTCCTCGGTTGTATTAAGAAACATTTTTTACTATATTTTATATTGTATTTTGGTGACATATGTTATTGTTACTAGGGACCACGATTGTCCAATTTAGGATTCAGGAGGGGTGCTAGGATTATTAATCCTTCCTTGACTATATTGTCTATTAGATTAAATTTTTCCTAACTTAGGAAGCTTAATTAATTAATTGGGTCCACTTGTACTAATCGGGCCACATGCACCAATCACTTGAGTGTGGGGAACACTGCTAGAGGTTAAATTCCACTTACTGCATGTGCATGTATCAGTTTGGGTACCTCCTAGACTAATCCCTACATTTTACAATCCATTGGGAGTCTCGACAGCAACCTACTTTAGTTAGTTGGAGTTACTACTAGTTAGTCTCAATTATCCCTCAGTTACTTTCAATTAGTTATCAAACAATTAGATATCACATGTATTTTGTGGCCAATGCATGGACGCATGTGGAGTAGGCGCCTTTTCCCACCTACCACACTCAGTTGCACTGAGTTAACTAATTGTCATTGTTTGTTTGAGTTGGTGGACATCTAGGAGTTGATCTGTTAGACTTTGATATTGATTGAGATACCATGAGTTAGAGATTCAGTTAGCTACAGTTATTTCCACTTGGTAAATTTGAATTCATACCCCATGCATTCGAATTCTTTCCTATGTAAACTATTGTAACACTGTATATTATTATTATGAATGATACTGTAAATTTGTGAGCAATACTTATCCGATTCCTGTGTGTTTTTTTTGTTCATTTTGTATCTTAATTCTCCATCTATTTGCTACAAAAAATATTAGAACTATATGCTTGAAGATATAAATGGAATTCAAATTCTAATAAGTGGATCTGGGATGCATATAAATGTTTTCCCTCATCGCAGAACAACCTTTCCACTAAGTCTAGGATCACTCCCAAGCGATTGTTACACTATGACGTCTGTGAGGACTCATCATATAGTATCCTTACCACTAATGCTAGGGACACTCCCAAGAGAGTGTTATTATATGGAATCTACATATCAATGTAGGTATATTATCCATACGAGAGTAATGTATGCAAAGCAAATCTTGACTGCATGTAAATTCCAACCCTGTTGTCTGTAAGGACTCATCATAGAGCATCCCTATGACTATGGTTAGGACCAATCCCGAGTGAGTGTTATTATAAAGTCTCGACCAATGAATGTGGGTATTATCTATGTGAGAGTAATGTCTGCAGGGTCATCCTTAGTAAGGACCACTCTCAGGATCAGAGTGTTATTTCCTGCTAGACCATACTGTCATCCACAAGTGAATGTCATACCTTTCCATCATCTTCAGGAGAACTTGGCCTCTTTCATGCTGGAGTTTCACTGTCATCCCATCATCCATGTCAATATTATCATTACTACCCCTTTCCTAAGAGGATCCATATTATTAAACTTCTCCCCCTTTGTTCAAGGAGGGTTCATATCTTCGACCTGCTCTACCTTTCCGAGGAGATTCCATATCTTTGAATTTTTCCTCATTTTCAAAGAGAGTCCATATCTTCATCATTGTTCCTTCTTGTGAGGAAATTATTTTCAAACTACACCAATCTTGTCACATAAAACTTTACCTGAGATAGAGGTATTGGAAAACAGGACCATAGAGCAATAACAGATATATAGTTAAAGCAATAAATAAGATGCAAAACACATTAAACCATTAAAGAGAGACATAGATATAATGTGGTTCACCCAAATGATGGGCTACATCCACAAATAAATTGCCAGTCCTTTTATTATAGTCCAGAAAGATGAAGGGATACACCTTGCAGCAAAACCATTGCACTTCCTCTTCATGCTCTCACAGTATTACTTGCAATACAATACAATACCATACTTAGTCATTTTACAATGCTTTTTTTTATAGGGGAAATACAATGGGAAAATTATAGGGTTAACCCAATACCATGGGTCCACAAAACTGTTTGCCAAAACACATCCTAAAAAAATTTCTCGGGGGTTCCGCCCCTGAACCCCTAGGAAGGGGAAATGAGTGTACAGTACTCCTGGGTTACAATCACAGCTGAATAATATCTATGGATCTGGAATATTAGGCTCCACAACCAACAATCTCCCACTTGGAGACTGATCACAACAACTCCACCGCTACTGCACTTGCTGGAATTTGATCTGGACCTTGGACTTGGAAAATTTCTTATTTTTACCTTCATGCTTGAAGGCCAATAGAAACCGAGCAGGAACTCAGTTTCTCTTTGGTTAGTCCCTTTGTCAACATGTCTGCAGGATTTTGGCTAGTGTGTATCTTTTCCAATTTTAAGAGTTCTTCATGCAGAACAAATCTTATTAAGTGGTACTTGAGTTGTATATGTTTAGTCCTTAAATGAAAGGCTGAGTTCTTTGCAAGATGAATGGCATTCTGGTTGTCACTGTACATACTACTATTCTCCTTCTTCTTACCCAATTCTTCCATGAACCTCTACAACCAAATCATCTCCTTACTAGCCACTATAGCATCAACATACTCTGCTTTCGTTGTTGAAAGTACAACAACCTATTACAGTTTTGAAATACAACTTACTGTTGTCCCACTTACAGTAAACACATACCATGTGGTGCTCCTCCTGCTGTCTTTATCACCAGCCATATCTGCATCAACATATCCCTGTAGAACAGTGTCTGAACCTCCAAAACATAATGCATGAGAAGTGGTACTTCTCAAATACCTGAGAATCCATTGTACTACTTTCCAATGCTCTTTACCTAGATTATTCATATACCTGCTCATAACTCCCACTGCTTGTGCAATATCTGGTCTTGTGCACACCATGGCATACATCAAGCTCCCAACTGTTGATGAATAGGGAATCTTGGACATGTAATCTATCTCTTCCTATGTCTCTGGACACATATCCTTGCTTAGTTTGAAATGGCTGGCCAAAGGTGTACTGACTGGTTTTTCATTCTACATTCTAAACCTCTACAACACCTTTTCTATGTACTCACGTTGAGACAACGTCAATTTGCAATTTTTCCTGTCTCTTGTTATTCTCATACCAATGATTTGCTTTGCAGCACCCAAATCCTTCATCGCAAATGATTTAGCTAGTTTTCTTTTGAGCACATTTATATCCTGCATGTTAGACCCTACAACAAGCATGCCATCCACATACAATAACAAGATAATATAGCTTCCGTTATCTAGCCTCTTGAAATAAACACAGTGGTCAAAATGACATCTATCATAACCTTGTTCTACCACAAACTTATCAAATTTTAAATACCACTTCCTTGGAGCTTGCTTCAGGCCTTACAAGCTCTTCTTCAACCTCCAGATCAAATTCTCCTTCCCTTTGACCTCATACCCTTGTGGCTGCTGCATATAAATCTCTTCCTCCAAATCCCCATGGACAAAGGCCATTTTTACATCTAACTGTTCAAGATGCAAATCTTCTACGCCACTAGACTTAGAATAGTTCAAATTAAAGTCATTTTAACAATAGGAGAAAATATTTCATCAAATTATATACCTTTCTTTTGTGCAAACCCCTTTACAACAAGTCTAGCCTTGTACCGCTTCTTCCCTCCATCTTCTTCCTTCAACCTGTAAACCCATTTATTCTGCAATGCCCTTTTCTCTGCAGGCAACTTAACCAGATCCCAAGTCTGGTTTCTTACCAATGAGTCCATCTCCTCATCCATGCCTTACTCCCACTTCTTTCTAGTTTCTACCTGCATTGCTTCTTCAAAACATCCTGGTTCACCAAAATCAGTCATCAATAAATGATACAGTGATGGAGAGAATCATTCAGGGGGTCTACTTAACCTGGTATAATTTCTTACAGTTGCAGGAGTTTCAGGTACCTGCTGCTGCTCTTGATTTTCGGGTGCTTTTGGAACTTCATTTTCTTTGATTTCATCAAGCACTGTGTACTCTATCTTTTCCTTTTCTTCTTTCTTTCCCTACAACTGATTTTTGTACATGACCTTTTCATTGAATACTACATCTCTACTCCTAATTATTTTACGATTTTTAAGATCCCATAAGCGATAACCAAAATCATCAAGCCCGTATCCAATAAAGGTACATTTCTTCGATTTATCCTCAAGCTTTGTTCTATCATCTTTATCAATATGGAAAAATGCTTCACAACCAAAAGTTCTTAGAAATGAGTATTTTACCTGTTTGCATGTCCATGCCTTCTCTGGAATGCCACCATCCAAAGTGCTTGAAGGCCCTCTGTTTATTTAATAAATAGCAGTGTTTACAGAATCAGCCCAAAACTGTAAGGGCAACCTTGCATGCAATCTCATACACCTTGCATGCTCCATGATTGTTCTATTCACCCTTTTTGACACACCATTTTCTTGGGGTGTTCCAGTGACTATCTTCTCTATGCGAATCCCATTGTGTGAACACTAACTGTCAAACTCCTTACTGTAGTACTCGCCTCCATTATCAGATCTGAGACATTGCAACCTTTTTCCTGTCTCATTCTCAGCCAAAGCTTTCCACTTCTTAAAAGTATAAAACACATCAAATTTTTGTCTAATGCAATAAACCCAAGTTTTTCTAGTTGCATCATCAATAAAAGTAACATAATAATGAGAGCCACCAAGAGATTATACCTGAGCTGGTCTTCATACATATGTATGGAGAAGCTCTAACTTTTCACTCTTCTTTTGTTTCCCAACCCTGAGAAATATAATTCTCTTCTATTTTCCATAAACACAGTTCTTACCGAATTCCAAACTTACCTGCTTCAGATCAGGAAGCAGTTTCCTTGAGTGGAGAATCTGCATCCCCTTCTCACTCATGTGGCCAAGCCTATGATGCCACAACGCCGCACTTGTTTGTGTGGAGGCTACAGAGATAGAATAATCAGTATTATGGGGACATAAATATAACATACCTGTCCTATCTCCTTTTGCAATTACCATTGATCCTTTAGTGATCTTTCACCATGTTTCTCCAAACGTAGACAAACAACCACTATCTCCCAATTTCGCTGTTAAGATTAGATTTATTTTCATAGCATGAATGTGCCTTACATCCTTTAGCATACATTCACTTCCATTATTTAACTCAATATGTACCTTACCCTTTCCAACAATTTTACATGGTTCATCTTCCCCCAATAGCACATGCCCAAAATCACCTTGAACATAATCATGAAAGAATTTCCTATGTGGTGTAGCATGACATGAAGCCCCTGAATCTACTACCCAGTAATCACTAGTATTATCTAATGCAAGAATCAAAGCATCTTGTAACACATCACCTGCTACATTCACTTCTTGAGTAGTCTCTTGTTGTATGTCTCCTTTTTAATTTGGAGCTCTGTAGTCTTTCTTCAAATGCTCTTTCTTACCACAGTTCCAACACTCTATTTTTCTGAATCTGGACTTGAATCTTCCCTTTTTAGAATTGTCATGATTTCTTGGGCTCCTTCCTCTCTCGTTTTGTCTCCCTCCGCTCTCCATGGTCAGTGCATTACCTGATGTCTCAACTGTGCTTTTTATTCACATTTCCTCACTAAGAATAACACCAACAACATCATCAAAATCAAGAGTGTTTTAATTAGGGACAGAGTTACTGACAGCCATGACCAAGCTATTCCAGCTTTCTGGAAATGAGCACAAGATTAGAAGAGCCCTAACCTCATCATCAAAGTTCACTTTTACAGAACTTAACTAACTGGTAAGTGTATTAAACTCATTTAAATGGTCAGCAACAGATCCAGCTTCCGACATCTTAATATTAAATAAACGCTTCATTAAAAATACCTTGTTAGAAGCCAACGGTTTTTCATAGAGCTTACTCAATGTGCTCATCACACCCTTAGTTGTTTTTTCTTTCAAAATATTGAAGGCCATCGACGAAGCCATGCAAAACCATATTGTTCCCAGTGCCTATCTGTCAAGAACCTCCCATTCTTCATCCTTCATAGTCGTCGGTTGTTCTGCTTTTTCTCCCAACGATAGGTATCGATCCTTCTGGTACAGATAGTCCTCCATTTTCATCTTCCATAACTGATAGTTATGGCCATTAAATTTCTCGATCCTAAACTTTCCTTCTTCCACCATTGCTCCCACTCGAACTAGGAACCCTTCTTTCCTACGAGTTTACCAACCAAATAGACCTTTTGGCTCTAATACCAATTGTTTGAAAGTAGGACCGCAGATCAATAACAGATATACAGTTAAAGCAATAAACAAGATGTAAAACACATTAAAACATTACAGACAGACATAGATATAACGTCGTTCACCCAAACGATAGGCTACGTTCACAAATAAATTTCCAGTCCTTTTATTATAGTCCAGAAATATGAAGGGATACACCCTACAGCAAAATTGTTGCACTTCCTCTTCACACTCTCACAATATCTCTTCCAATACAATACAATACCATACACAGTCGTTTTACAATGCTTTCTTTTATAGGGGAAATACAATGGAAAAAATCTAGCGTTAACCTAATACCATGGGTCTACAAAACTGTTGGCCAACACACATCCCAAAAACAATTCTCGAGGACTTCACCCCCGAACCCTAAGGTAGGGAGAATGAGTGCACAGTACTCTTGGGTTACAATCTCAACTGAATAATATCACTAGATTTGGAATATTAGGCTCCATAACCAACAAGAGGCTTGGTCATCAAATCAACAACTTGCTCATCGAAACTCACATACCAGAGTTTTATAGCTCCCTTTTGTACCATATCTCTTATATTAAAATATTGTATTTCTCTGTGCTTTGATTTTTCATGGAACACCAGATTCCCTGTCATCTTTATGTAGCTCTGGTTATCATAAAAAATCACTCCAGTGTCCAACACAAAGTCAAATAGTATGAACATCAGTTTTTGAAGCCATATCACTTCACAACTACAAGAGAAAGTTGCCATATACTCTCCTTCAGGTATGTTGAGAGAAACACTAAACTGTTTCTTACTAAACCATGAGATCATTAAGGATCTCAGACAATAACATCCACCTGAGGTGCTATTTTTGTATGTGGTACCTCCTACCCAATCCAAATATGTGTATCCATATAATCTGTAGTCATGATCTATACCATAGTAAACTCCCAAGGCTATTGTACCTTTTAGGTACCTCATCACATGCTTTGCAGCTATCAAGTGAACTTGTCTAGGTTTAACTAGATACTAACTTAAGGTGTTCAAAGAAAAGCATATATATGGCCTTATGTTCATTAGACGCATCAATGACCCAATGTTGTGTCTGTACTGAGTCATGTCCACTAACTCTAATGACTCATCAGATAACAACTCTAGGTTCGTGTCCATGGGTGTGTCCATGGATTTACAATCAAACATATCAAATATTTTCAATATTTATACTGCATACCTTCCTTGGTTCAGAAAGATTCTTTTTGGACTCTTTCACACTTCCATCCCTAGGAAATAATGCATCAATCCAAGATATTTCATCTCGAATTCTTCATCTAGCTTCTTCTTGCAATATGTGATATGTTTCTCATTTATTGTTATAAATAGATCATCCACATACAGTAATATCATGACAATTTCATCATCCATAAGCTTCATATGAAGGTTAGGATCAACTTTACTTTTGGTAAATCCCAATCTTTTCAAGAAGCTATCTATTCTACCATACCAATCTCTAGGAGATTGCTTCAGTCCATACATATCCTTTTTCAGCTTACATACAAGAGTCACTCTCTCTTCAACCTCACATCCTTGTTGTTGCTCGATGTAATCCTCTTCCTTAATCACACCATTTGGGAAGGTTGTCTTTACATCGACCTGGTGAAAATCCCACTTCATCATGGAATAAACTTCCATGATGGTTCTGATGGAAGTGTACCTTGCTACTAGAGAAAAATTCTCTTCATAATCAATCCCCTCTGTTTGACAGAATCCTCTATCAACAAATCTTTCCGTGTACTTTTCAATACTTCCATCAACAACACGTTTTATCTTGTAGATCCATTTCAAAGATACCAAGATTTTTTTTCTGGTTTAAGTACTATATCCCAAACATCAATCTTCATTATTGGATGGTATATTCTTCTATCATTTCTTCCACCCACTATTTCTTCTTGACATCTTCCTCATAGCTGGTGGGTTCTTGATCTACAAATTCACACATCAAAGCTACATAACTTGAGTATGGATTTGATATTTTTCTTATTCTTCTGGAGCCTTCTAGAGCTCCATACTCCTCTTATTCTTGTATAAATTCTCTTACCCAAGAAGGTTTTCTCTTTCAAGAGATATCCATAGTAGGGGGTTCCTGAGGTTATAGAATATCATGATCTTCATATGCTACTATTTCAGGATAGGGTTTAGCTTCTACCATTCTGGGAGGTGCATCCTCTTCATGTACTTCTTCAAGTTGATGCCCTCTATATTTCTTAAGAGCTGTCTCCTCATCAAATTTTACATCCCTACTAATATCTATATGATGGAATCATGAAATGTATATCCGAAAGGATTTGGAGACTTCACAATATCCAACAAATATTCCCTTCTTTCAGGAAGGATCCAACTTGGTTCTATTCTCTTTCGGAATATGCACATATACTCGATAACCAAATATCTTGAGATGGATCACTTCGTGTTTCTTTCCTATATACATTTCCTTGGGAGTATTGAATCTAATAGCAATGTGAGATAATTTATTTTTCACATACACAGTTTTCCTTGCTTCTTCATCCCATGGGTGCATGGAGAGGTCTTGGTCATGAATCATGGTATTTACTTCTTCCATAATGGTTGTTCTATTCTTTATTTCCGTAACACCATTATATTGGGGATTATAGGGAATGGTTAGTTACCTCTTGATTCCTTCCTACTTACGGAATTCTTCAAATTCCTTTGAAGTGTATTCTCCACCATTATATAATCTCAGTGTCTTGATTATCTTTTATGAATGGTTTTCTATCAAGGATTTGAATTCTTTGAATTTCTTGAACACTTCACTTATGTTCTTCAAGAAATATATCCATTTCCTTATTGAATAGTAATTAATCAATGTGACATAATATTAATATCCACTTAACGATATGGGGGGCATAGGATCACATACATCAGAATAAATTAGATTTAATGTTCCTTTAGTCTTTGTTTCACTTTTTGAAATGGGATTCTTGTGTTTCTTACCTCTTTCAAATCCTTTTCAAATTCGCTCATGATCAATATTCATATTTGGTAACCTTGTTACCACCTTTCTTACATAGGGTAGTGCTTTGTAGTTAATGTGAGCAAGCCTACTATACCACAATTTACTTGAGCTGGTAGTCTCATGAACAAGGGTTTTCTCTGGATGACCTTTGACTTTGTACAATCCTCCTTATTCTTCACCAATGAACACAACATATTCAAGTGTCTTTCCTTTGGACCACATAAGTACTTTTCCATCTATAAAAGAAACTCTATATCCTTTCTTATCTAGATCTGATATGGAAAGTAGATTCTTTTCAGACCTGGTACATATAGTACTTCCTTCATCTTCATGGAAGTCTCAGAGTCAAGCTTGTAGCTTTATTCACCAATACCTTTGATGGGATATTGATAGTAATCGCCCAATGATACCTTCTGAGGAGATTTATTCTCTTCAAGTATTGACACAATTTTCTTCTTCCCTGTGATGTGATTTGAGGAACCAGTACCAATAAATCATGTATCTTCTCTAGGTGTTACAAACCCAAAGAGTGCAGAGAATAATGCATATTCATCTACACCTTATTATTTTGTTAGTATCTTTTGAGGTCCTACTTCCTCATCCTCATCTCCATCTAGATGACCATGATGTCCCTTATTGTCATTATTCTTCTTTGATGATGGACACTCTCTGGCAAGGTACCCTATCTTATAACAGTTGTAGCATTGATACTTTGAGTAATCCTTCTTTTTCTTTTGAAACTTCTTCTTGGAAGGTTTATGGTTACCTTTCTTGAAGTTTGATTGCTTTCTTCCTTTAGTATGGATGGCTAGAGCCTGGTGTTGGGGAAAAAGATTAAACAAATTATAATAGAATTCCAACAATTAATTGTCAACCCAGGGAGAGTGTAAACTTGTGAGGTACAGACAAAGTATATGCAGGGGCAGAGTGTCACTGAACTTAATCTATACTGAAATTAAAAATACACAACCGAAATTGAATTAAGTGGGAAAATGTAGTAAATGACATAAAATAAATCTAATCTAAAAACAGGAAGTTACAAGAAATAAATCCAATCTAAAATATGAATTACATAAATTAACTTGATAAAGAAAGACTGAAATTGCATGAAATAAACAGGTATAAAGCATTTGAAATTAACTGGTGAGCTCACATAAAATCAATACTGAAAATGCATAAAAATAAATAATTGGAATTCTACATTAACAACTCATGAGAAAGAAATTATGAAAATATATACTAAGAACTCATAAGAAAGAAATTAACTAAAATTCTATACTAATAACTCATAAGAAAGAAATTGGTGAAAATTCTATATTAACATGGATGAATCAAAGGATGTGCATTAAGCATCATCTCCATTACATAACAATCTGAAATCATATTCTATAACTAACTCTGAACTATTCTCTACTTCCAAACCACTAGAGAGGCCTCTAACCAAAATGAAGAGAAAGCCCTCCTATTTATACATAAATCCAAGCTAACTGATCATAATTATAGATCCACTATTCTCTCAACCTATCCCTTAAAATTCTCAACAAATAGAAAACTAATCCCCCCAAATCCTCAACAAATCTACAACTCATCCCTTTAAATACTCAACCAAATATTGGATGAGATATTCTCTCCACATGTCCATGATCTTCTCCTTGAAGTTAGCTCATATCTAGAAGACGAAATTCGAATGAGGCTAGGTGGCCACTTTTGAGCTTGCTAAAGTCTTCATATACACCTGTACACATCACCAAACTCACCCAACTTTAAAGTATAATGAAAATATGTTATTTTTCTGAATAATTAACCATAAATTCACTCAAAATACTCAAAAATAAATGATTTAGAAAATGGTAATATAAACCCATATTTATTATGAAAGTAGTGAATGTTAATGGTTTTATGAAAGGATATAATGGAATAAGGTGATAAATAGTATGTGAAAGGATGAATAAAATGTGGTCTATTGTTGCTAAACATACCCCCCAACTTGACTGTTTGCATGTCCTCATGCAACTATGCA
This sequence comes from Pseudotsuga menziesii, assembly GCA_001517045.1. Classification (NCBI taxonomy): domain Eukaryota; kingdom Viridiplantae; phylum Streptophyta; class Pinopsida; order Pinales; family Pinaceae; genus Pseudotsuga; species Pseudotsuga menziesii. The sequence goes on from LPNX010332747.1 coordinate 811,168, forward strand.
TTGATTCCTTTTAAATTTTGGGTTTGTAGTTGGGATTTACATGATGATGGTATGTAACAGTAAATCATTCCATGATTTTGAAATGCATGAGTAGCAACAATTTCTCTTATGATTGGTTCTTATGTTTACAACCATAAGCATAACAAATGTTGGTTCTTGTGTTTACAACATTCGCTTGTTTTATTTGTATTTTTGCTGCAATACATAAGATTTTAAAAGTATACATGCATTGAAAATGACGAACCATCAATGTATAATAAAAAGCCTTTTCTTAATATTAGGAATCATGCTAGCATAGTTTGGAAAAGACATGTTGATTAAGGGTAAATGAAATGATGAATGTGTAAAATGGAAATAAATAGTACCCCCCCAACTTAAGATGTATTAGGTTTATAAAAAGTAGAAAGGGGATGTAGTGAGGGAATTTTCCAAATTCATTCATTTTCTAGAATTTAAGGAATTAAATGATTAAATATTACAAAACAACATACCTCCACTTACCCAAAAAGCTGATGAACTATACAAGAGGAATGTGTTTGATACTACTGCTGAATCATAGAGTTTGAAGTGAAGAAACTGAACTGGTACTTGGTTGGATGAAGTAGAATATGAGAGATGAAAGTAGGACTGTTGTACTCATATGGATGGAAGTCTTCCACTGTAAAACTGCTGATAATGTCATGAAAAGTATATAGTCTTCACCTACTACAAATCCCGATGGTACAATTCTTACCATGCGAATAAATGTGTCGATGTCGAACATGAAAAGAAGTCATTGGATTACCGACCATGTATGAATGTTGTTAACCAATGAGAGGCAATCTCACCATTGATGTCAATGAGTGCCAAGGTACCTAAGTACATTGTGCAAAGTGAGAATAAATGAGCTGATTTTGAGCTACTTGCAATATCTAATGATCAAGGGACATTAATGTATTCCCATGATTGTCAGCGAGATAACTTGGCATTAAGGCATGCAAGCCTCAAAGTACTAAAAATGAACTTTTGTCTCTATCCTAGATAATGTGCTGAGGTCGATGGGGCAAGACTTGTTGAAAGGTGGGAATTAAGGAATCCCACATCAGTCAACACGAATTATACATAATGAGTTGTAGGACTAAATATGAAAAGATATGAGGTTCAAATCGTTTTTATGGCAGGGATAACAAATCAATGTAGTCATGTAAACGAAATTGAATGGTTTTATTCAAAAGGAAAAAGATAAACTGAAAATAAAGAAAATGTGTGTAACTCAGAAAATATATGCATGTGGGAAGTCATAGTATATAAGGAAAGGAAAAGTAGGCTTTGACATAGATGATGGATAAGCTTGGAAGGAAAAATGGTAAGTAATCATGCCATGATGCAATTGGTTTCTGAAAGGCTTCTTTGTGGCAGCAAATGTCATGACACACATAGTTGAAACTCAACTTCTTCAAGCTTTAACTAGAACGTTTTTCGGCAAATCTTGTGCGATTCTGCAAATCGATTCTGCACGCCATTCGTTCGTCTTCAGATCTGCAAAAAGGTTAGCATTTTCCTGCAACCAACTTGTGAGAGCATTGAAAATACATGAAAACATGTGCTTAACAAAAGTTAAAGAGAATAAATGAAATGCTCTTATACCTCAGAAGTGGCAACCTCTCTTGTTGAAACCTATTTCTGAGTGACTTACGAAAACAAGTTAGCACAGTAATCATAAAATTTTGAGAAAATTCTAAGTTCATTTAAAATTTAAAATTTTACGATTTTATTTATTACCTAATACTTTTTAAAATAAGTGCGTCTTTATGTAATGATTGAGAGACAGAGAGAGAGGGTCGACCCTTTCAGTGGTTGACCCCTCTAAAAACATACTATCTTAGAATAGAGAAGAATGTGCAGACAAGTGATTTCTATGGTAAATTAGACAGTTTGAAAAAGACACATACCTCCCCCAAACGGAAGATGTGCTAGGTCCCATTGTGCAAGAATTAAAATTAAGAAGAAGGCTTGGCTACGACAGCAGCTAAGCCTTCTATTTCAAAGACGTCGATTAATTTTATTAATTACTTTATATTTTTCTTGGATTACTTTTTTATGTTTATATTTTGTTTATTTTCCTAATGTTAATATATGATTTTAATTTTTGTGTTATAATAATTTTTTATTATTATTGTTTTTATATATTTTTATATTTTATTTTTTTATAAAAAACAATTTTTATGGGTTTAATTTTGATAAGTTTATATATGAATATAAAGTTATTATATATAAACCGTATAAAAATAATTGTGTTTTAAAAAAGTATAAAACAATTATTATGTTTATAATTATATATAATCGTATATCAAACAGAAATCTGTAACTTATTATTTATATATTTAAAAAACCTTTTTAAAATAAAAAATCAAAATATATTTTTTATTTTATTATATATATATAAACTAATCTGAGTTATAATTATTATATATATATATATATATATATATATATATATATATTTTAAAACTCTTTAATTGTTTTAGAATGAGAAAAATTACCAACTATCATAATAAAACCCAAATAAAAACAATCGTTATGGTGGCATGTTTAATGCACAATGAAATGAGAGAAAAAGAACATGCTTCCTCATAAGAATATGTGGAGCATTGATAATTTTATGACATGCTACCTCATGCTAATTCATTCCACGTATAGAGAAAATAGTATTGTATATTACTTACCAGCATGCATGAAAGAAGAGCGGTGAGCTTACTTATCCAAATAAACCTACCTTAAAGCAGCCTTCGAGCGGCTATTCAGGTTATTAACAAAAAGAGATATATAAAGCTAAACGACCTAAGCCAATATGATAAGGGAAAAAACACACTACTCCAAAAACGCAATTCCTTCATTGAAAATTAATTGTTGAGGACTTTCAAAAACCAAATTCCTTCATTGAAAATTAATTGATGAGGACTTTCAGGACTTTCAGCACTTGGGAAACTAACAAAAATAATACCTTTAACAAAAAGAGTTTTTTATAAAATTAGCAACAAAGAAAACTTGATTAAAAGAGATGTTCATAATAAAGATTCCAATGTGAGCAAACAACTAACCTCACGGAGGAGGCGAGGGATTCATGACATATTTGAAGACGTATTCAGAACTAGATTTTCCCACAACTAAATGGATACATAAGGATTACAACGACCACCTCATTCTTAGCATATTCCCCACTTACACTCCTCATTTTTAATACCTACCCGACCCACTGATAAAGTTTTGTGAGAGGAAGGGAGGGGTAAGGAAAACACAACCGCATGTGGATTATACGATGTATTTGGAGCACTGAGATATCGATTTGTTGGCGAGATCCGGAACGTCTAAATCAGTCACTATAAGAATAAAAATGGCGCCTATAGCACTTGTGGCGACGTAGTACGTGATGGACGGAGCGCCTTATATACTGGGCAGACATTCCGTTGGGAGGGGAGCCTGTCCAATGCACACCGTCGGATTTCTCATCCAACGGTGTGCATTGGACAGGCTCTGGGAAAGTCTGTCCAGTATATAAGGTTTGCCCGTGATGGACAGTATAAGAACAACAAAGGAGAAGACGTCGAGGTCAATTTTCCATTACGGATTTGCTATCCAGGATCGACATTGCTCCGGTGCACATGTTGATTTTGGTGTAGATGTTTTTTATATTTTATTTTTAGTAAATATATGCTGCATTTTCAAAAAAAATCAAATAACATGGGCATAAGTTTTAGCAATTTTTTTTTAGGAAACTTCAATTGCCAAAAATAACACTACATGCTCAAGTACCTGGTGTACATTATAGTTTGCCAATGCACTGCAACTGCAAAATAAATTACATGAAGATTTTCTACGTTTCTGAGTAAAAACCCTAACAGAGCATCAAGAGGAGCATAATAAGAATGTAAAAGAATTCACAGTAAAAGGCATGGAGGCACAAATAAAATCCAAAATACAATTTTATGCATTGATTGAGAAATTGCACTAGCGAATCCCGTCTCAAACACATAATGCTCGTCTCTATGGAACCGAAAACGGCGAACCTCACACCCATTGAACCCATCTAGACACAGAATGAGATTGATTATGTTTATGTTGCCATGCCAGATGAGGAAGATCAAGTTTTTACGTGGTGATGTGGCCATCTTCAGGGTAGACTTAGACTTAACCAGAAGTCTAACAAGAACACAGATCTAGATGAATGCCTCTTTGGCAACCGGTCTGCTAATAAAATCATAAAACTAGCCGGATCATATGGTATTCAGATTTCCCCCTAGCTTTGCATTTACGATGGAAAGATATATTATTAAATTCATGGATACATATGGCAGATCCTTAAATCGTTTTCATAATTACTGGCAGAAAGGTAGTGAGTTATTAAACTCAAATAGAACTGGTTGTTAAAATCATGGCCACGATATCCCCGTTAAGAGCAGAAATTTGTTCCGTAAGTTGTTAAATTATTAATTGGCTATGGTTAAGGTTAATGTGTTAGGTAGGCGTTATCTTCCAGTGCTATCAATTACGACTAGATGGTTACAGGAAACCCTACATAAGCAAAATCTCCTCTATCCGGCGGAGAAAGGAAGCATATATCCTACAGAGGCACTATCCGCCACAATAGCTTCAGATCAACCCAAAGGAATCTAAAGGCTAGTTTTGCAAAGATGCTATATTTTCAGTTTTGATTTTTAATTGTTTTAGTGGACTTTGCAGATATGTATTTTAGCTCTAAGAAAAAGACATGCCTGTGGGACTAATTTTCTAATGTTCTACGATATTTTTTCTTTGTTTGCAGGATTGTTTGAAAAAAATGGTGAAATGAACATACCGGAAGGCAGGCTGAAGAAATAGGCTCGACAGTGGATTGTTTGCAGAGTTGTTTACAGGATGCGCATGGAGAGCTGATTGCACAGCTGTTATATTTGTTTTAAAAATATTTTTATGTATTTTTTATTGTTATTATTTTTAATATTAATACTAATGTTTTAGGTATTTGCATGCATATATATAATGTTTAATGTTTATAGTTGCACCATAAAAAATGGTAACTTTTTTTTTTAAGTTTTCTTATTTTATTTTATATAAGCATAGGTTAATGTTTCAATATTTTAATTTTAATGTTTAATATTTAAATTTTCAAAATGTTTTAATATTTATATGTCTATTTTTATAGAAAAACTAAAACTAACATTTAAAATAAACAAACATTGTTTAGTAAAAGATTAAAAGGTACTTTTAATTTGAAAAGATTAAAAATCTAAATAATTCTTAATACAAAATGATATCTATATTTATTTATTAATTTATTTATTTTATTTTTAATTATCAAAATAAACTTATTCTTAATGCAATGTTTTATTTCTAGGATAACTTAGAAAAAAAATAAAAAATAAAAAATAAAAAGATTTAAATCAATATTAAGAATAAAAAGATTTAAAAACAAAATTTAAAATTAAAATTAAAAGATTTAGAATATTTAAAACAAGATTAAAATTTATAAGATTAAAATTTTAATTCCTAACAAAATTAAAAAACAATAGTTATTAAGATTATTTAGAAATAAAATTTTAACAAGTAGAAACATTAAAATAAATTAAAACAAAGCTGTTTTGCAATTGAAACATAAAAACTAAAACCTACCTACTCTAAAAAAAAATAAAAGTTACATAAAATAAAATTTCCAATGTAACCATATATCTAACAAGATTAAACAGAGACTACGATTTAATTTTGAAAAACTACGATTTAATTTTGAAAAACTAAATATGTTGTAATATATGAAAATTAAATACTAAAAATGAAAATTATTAAAATAAAAGTGAAAACAAAACCAATCTAACCTAGTGCTTAATTGAAAACACTGTTGGATGCATCATTTATTTGCAGGATATCCTTCATGACTTTGATCACACGAGATCCCTTCTTCATCCTTCTCGATCTCTTTTCACATAATGGCTCCTCATATGATGTGCATAATTCATTAACTCACGATTCTTGTTTTTCTTCGGGAGGAGTAGTAAATATTTTAGCGACTATTAAGATCTCCTCTTCTTGAGAAGATGAGATCCCAGCTTCTGCTAGGATCTAGGTGAGCCTCTCTAGGCCTATGCTCATATTAAAATTATTTTACTAGAATCAAATCAATTACTAGAAAAAAACGAGTACATGGAAAACAGTATAAAACGAATGCCAAATGAGAAATAAAAAAGGTGCACAAAAATCGGTACAAAACAAAAATGAATAGATACAAAATTAGAAACAGGTTAGTATGAAATAAAGACGCCCAAAAATGAAAGCAATCAAGACTTTAAACTACAAAACTCGAAATGAAAAATGAAAACTTGTATAAAACAAATTCACAATTGCAGAAAAAGAAAACACTTGCAAAAAAAGTAAATACTTTGCAGAAAAAATAAACACACTTGCAGAAACAACAATCAAGGCTTTGGGGAAACCCACTAAAGTGGATGTGTCTCGCTGTTACACCACGGAAATCCCAGAAATTCTGTAGTGATGTTGTCCTTGCATATTACCGTTTTCCCTCCCTCTTTCTATCTAATAAAAATGAACTATCTAGCTATCTAAACTCTACTCCCTTTTAGCACCTCCCTGGCAACGGCACCAAAATGTTGGGGAAAAATATTAAACAAATTATAATAGAGTTCAAAGGATTAATTGTCAACCTAGGGAGAGCATAAACTTGTGAGGTACAGAGAAAATATATGTAGGGGCAGAGTGTCGTTGAACTTAATCTATACTGAAATTAAAAATACACAACTGAAATTGAATTGTTGGGGCTCTGACCCTAAGGGTCCTTAGCTTTGGTAACTCCGCGGTTTTTGTGGAAGTGTAAGCGGAGTTACGACCGAAAATAGTCTTAGGGGTGTCGAGGGTGGGTCGAAACCCCTTTTTGTAATTAACTCTTGGTGTAAATCCAGGGTTAGGGTTTCGGGCGCCCATGGTTTAAGTCCATGGTTTTGTAACAGTGCGCTATATAAATAGGCACTTATGTAAAGAAGTAGGGTTAGGTCTTTAATGATTATCTTGCGAAGCTATTGTAATGCGAAGATAAGAGATTGTATAAGGGTTTTGTAAGAAGGTTAAGTCCCAGCTGTGTGCGTGGACAACCTCTGCAGCTGTGTGCGCAGAGGGGTTTTTGGTGAAAAGGAAGATCTGCAGCTGTGTGCGCAGAGGCCTGCTGCAGTGTGTGCGGATTTGAGGACTGAAAGGATCTGCAGCTGAGTGCACAGATCAGAACTGTCGTTTTAGTTGTAAAGAGTTGAATAAAACGCAGTTCTGTGGACGTAACCCCTACACTGGGGGTGAACCACGTTATATCTGGTGTTGTGGTTCCTTTGCGTTGATTTGTTATTATATTTTATGCATTGCTAAGTAAATAACTGATAAAGTAAGATTGCTGTTAATACCTAGCTTCGCTGTGAATTCCCAGATAAGGGCTGTGCAAGTAACTATTTGTTTATATAACCGCGAAGCTACATACTTGATAATAGAAGCATTGTGTTATGTGATTATTAATAGTTAAAGACTAAAGGTATAGTAAGATTCTCTCTTCTGCTTGAAGAAACCTGATTTTGCGGGACCCCATGGCTGTTTCGGGTGAGACTGTAACCTGTTCGTAGGCTGCTGCCGAAAGGGCCAACACTGTGGGTCTTTTGTTGGTGCGAAGTTAAAGGTAAAACCAGGGTTTGCCCAGTTAGCCCCACAAATTGGTTCCGTTTCCGGTTGAACTCAGTATCTGTTGAAGAGGGATCTATGTCGTACCTCGAGGGCTATGTTTTGGTGACCCTCTGTAAAAGAAATTGGTGATTGGATCGAAGAGACCTATTTGAAGTTTGCAGAACAAGAAAATAAGGATCCCCTTCGTAGCGTGGATTTTTTATTGCAAAGGTACGTCTTTTCTGATGTTCATGAAATTTTCTTTGGTATTATACACATAGAGTTGCACCAGTGGTTATCCAGGTTAACAGAAAGGAGGACAAACTTCTAAGAAAACCAGTTTCCTCCCTGGACCCCCGCAAGAATCGCTATCTTGAAAAGAGTGAACAACGCGATCTCGCGAGCCGTGGATTTCTGGACTGCGCGAACTCTCGAAGCATTTGTGACGGAGTTTGCCATCGACACAAGTACCTCCTTTAGCGAAGCTGAACGACAATTTTTCAAAGGACCAAGGGGTAAGTACTTGAATTTATTTAGTTTGAATATTAAAATACTATTGGCTGAAAAAGGAATCTTGCTTATAGAATCATATTGTTAGATCTAGTATTGCTAACCTATGATTGGAAGTGACTGAGACTTCGACGAGCAAAGTGGTTTGCTGCGAAGAGGCAAAAGATATAAGAGAGATCTCGGCCCCTCTATTGAGTATACCCCTTTAAGCTCTGAAGCCTCTGAGTCCGCCGAAGCCCCCGTTGTTAGAAACCCTCCTATAACCTCGCAGCAGAGACCTATTATCCTCGAGAACCTGTCGCAGTCTGAAAGTAACCCTAGCCCGAGTATCCCTGTCGCAGGTCAGTCTTCCCTAGCTAGTTCAAACCATTCCTCCCCCCTAGATCCTAGATGGCCCATGTTCATGATGACATCAAACTACCGGTTTTTAAAGGAACTGGGTCAGAAGATCCAGAATAGTTCTGGTTTCTATGCGAAGCTGTGTGGACTGCGAAGAACATTACGGACATAGATGTTCGACGAGCGCAGCTGATTACTTCTTTCAGAGACCGAGCTCTAACTTGGTTTATGAATTTTTCTAGCACACAGAACCCTATTTTGGCTGACATCAAGGCAGCCCTGATCCGAGAATTTAAGAAACCTAAATCAGAGTCGCAGTGCATCACTGAGTTAAAAGAGATTCAACAGCGGCGAGGTGAATTTGTGTGGGACTTTGATCAGAGATTCAAAGTTCTGGTTAACCAAGTTAGCTTCACGATTGGACCAGCACAACATAAGGAGTGGTTTATTGCAGCATTATTACCTCACATCAGAACTCCACTCATGCAACAGAAGGTTGCTGATCAGCAAGAGGCCTTAGAGATTGCCATAAAGCTTGAAACTGCACCTGTCGAAGATAATTATGGCATAGCTGAAATTCAAGCACAGCTCGCGGAGATGGCTTTAGAGATTCGCGACATGAAAAAAGAGAAACCCACCCGTGAAGAGGTATGGTGTATACGTTGTCGAACAGAAGGCCACGACAAGGACCAGTGTCCGGCGCTGAGAAACTATCTGAATACTGGTGCACCAAACCCATTGAATCCTAGTGTTGTGTACTATGACATCTGTCGAACTACTGGCCAGCATCGACCGGAAGATTGCTATCTGTTACAGAGGTATGTTCAAGTCCCAAAGAACCCTTATTGTAAGTTCTGTAAGTCAGTAGACCACAATGAAGATGAATGTCGCAGCTTCGACCTTATGAGGGAGCGAACCTAAGACACTTATAGGGTCTACCCGAATGCACAAGGCAATGATGGATATGGTTACCGAGGTGGTCGAGGTAGTTTTAGAGGCCATGGTCATGGTATGCCTGGAGGAGGTCGAGGTCAATTTATTTGCTATAACTGCAATTAGGTAGGACATCTAGGTCGAGACTGTCAAAACCAAACCACGACATGCCGATACTGCAGAGCAGTCGATCATGTCATCGAGTAGTGCCCACAGTTGCTAGCTAAAATCCAAGAAAGAAACAGCAAACCTAGTCCGAGTGTCCAGTTGATTGCTGTCGAGCCACGACCGATCCCAACTATTAATGTTGTTACAAGAAGTGGAGCTACGACAGATGCGCAGTGTCAGGCGAAGCAGCCTGACGAAGCTTGGGTTCGCAAGGCCGTAGAGAATACTCCAGCATTTGATGTTCGACAAGAAAAAGAAACTTTTTTGGATGCCAGACAAGACTTTGCTGATCCAGATTTGCCAGCAGCAAACAAGCAGCATCAGCAACTGCAATCCCAGGAAGACTCACAAGGCGAAGTAAGTACTCTGTCATCGTTTTTACAGAGTTGCCTCAAATTGTTAAGAAATCAGAATGCCTTAAATGAATTACAAAAATTTATTCAGTCTTGCGAACCTCAGCCAAGCCCTGGTAAAGAAAAAGCTATCAATAGAATTAGAAGGACTGGAAGAGAGATGAGACTACATGCTCAGATAGGAGAATACGACATGAAGGATATTATTTTAGATCTGGGTTCAGAAGTCAATATCTTAACTAAACAGACATGGGAACAAATGGAAAAACCCACCCTTTATTGGTCCCCTATCCAATTAAGATTACCCAATCAGCAGAGGATTATGCCTTTAGGAATATTTCCTAGAGTACCAGTGGATATAGATGGAGTCAGTACTGTAGCATATTTTGAAGTTATTGAGATCATTGATGACAGTAACCCCTATCCAGCTTTGCTAGGAATTGAGTGGGCAATAGACAGTGATGCAGTTATCAATCTTAAAAAGAGACAAATGACTTTTGAAGGGAAGGGATTGAGAGTTATACTACCATTGGACCCTTCTCAAGGAGAAAGATATACGGAGCCAGTCAGAGAGGAAGATCAGGATATTCTGGACCACATCTATAATATCACAGCTAAAGAAGAAGATTATGTCGAGCTTAATGCTGAAGGTGTAATGGATTGGCAATGTGATAGCTCCTGCATGTCTGATTCAGACGATGGTCTAGAGAACTGGAAGAATCGACTATACAAGATACATGGCCATCGGTACGCACGACTTACCAAATCTCTTAGATGCCTTAGTGCATAGGCCAGAGATTTGCCTACATATGATGGGTGGACAGACCTAGGAGAATTTATTGCGCAGTTCTCAGAACAAGTGCCAGAATCACAGAGAATACAGACTCTGGAAGCAGCATTAAGAGCTACAACAGCGAGATGGTGGAATGGCCACAGGAAGTATATTCACAGTTGGGAAGCTTTCCAGAAATTTCTATGCCTCAGATTCATAGACCAATATCAATAGGTACGAAGCAAGTTCAATGGGCATATTAGTCCTCAGGAACATTTGAAGCAATGTTATGCAGCATGGGAACATGTACCTCGCGAGGAATGGGTGCATAAGTTTGTGCACACTTTGGAACCTATAGCAAAAAACTGGTATATGGAGATCGAGCTTCGACACGGTCCTGTAAGTTGGGATGATCTTGTTGATAATTTTATACTTACATTTTGTATTAACGAAGTTTTCCCTACTTTAGATGTAGATGTCAGACTGATCCATGACAAGGTAGTTGATGATCAAGAATGAACTGAGTATCCAACTAAGGAGAAGAACCAAGAAGTTAGTGCAACAAACCTAATAGCCCCATCGTAGATCTTACCAGGGCAGGCCGAGGGTCAATGTTGTGCCGATACTGCTCGTTGTGACGAAGCTAAGACAGTGATTTTGTCGGAGCACAAAAACCCGGTGAAGCTTAAAATCCGACCGTTGGAAAACAGCCGAATTGGTGGCGTTGGCACTTTAATTACCTTAATTGTCTGTACTAATGAGATCATGGAAAATCCAGTACTAGTCGGACAATATTATTATCATATTTGGTGCCTTAAATGCATCGTCCTAACATATTTGATTGATAAAGTGTATAAGAAGATCCCTAAGTTGGCAAAAATCACATTCCACATTTTCTTGACATTTACGAGTGAACCCATGACAGCCGAGCGAGAGCTTCAGGATCTAGTAAGAGAGTTCGAATAGAGGGGTCTGCAGATTCGTTCCGATCTCCCACATACCTCTACGCCCCGTGAAGAAGCTCACCCAGCACCGCCGCGGCCGATGCAGACACGGTCCGCCAGGTAAAAGTTTAAACCTGAAGTTCGTTCTAAGCGGAACGAAGACCAACACAGGTAATCAGGGAAAACATCACAGAATCACCAGATGGACCCGCCCAGTTCATCACAGGTCCTGACCGGAGGAGATGAGCACATTGCACCACCGCGGCCACCGTATCTCCAGCCCGTTGGGCCAGGCATCCAGCTACCCTAGCGGACAAAGTAGTTTACATTAAGCACACCCTCGCTGCCACTAGGTGTACAGCTGGTCGGGACCATGACAGGGAAAATAGACCGGCTTCAGTATGCCGACCATGACACAAATGATCATAGCAAGTTTCCACAGTTCGCACCAGCACAATACTTGCATCATGTCAAATACCCAGACAATGGCGCGACACTATTGGAAGTGAAACAATGGGATGCCGGCTTGGACACAGCTGGCCTGCTAAAAATGCTTGATGTCCCTCATTTTGGTCATAGCAAACAGGTGACCGTAGTGGTTAAACAGCTGTTAGCATTAGTACATGACGACCATTTATGGATAGGAGACAAGAAAATTACTATCAATGGTGAGCTCATTCATAAGATCACAGGATTACCAATAGCAGGGCCTGATCTAGGAACTGAATTTCCTTCAAAACACGAGGATACAAAGCTCGCGCAAAGTATGAAGGACCGTTTCAGCCTAACCAAGGGGAAACGAGGGTATCACACTTCCACGATTGAGGACTAGAACATCCATTTCACAGCTGATCTCTTAGCATGCAAACTCTTGCGAAAGTGCAGGCCCAATGAAGTGCCTGCCCCGGTTATCAGAATCGCTATAAACTGCGCTGAAGGTTACACTTACAACTGGGCCACATACCTCACGAGGGAATTCCTGGAAGATGCCCATGATGCGTAGGAAAAAGGTAGACCCTTTCATTATTCCTGGCTAATAATACTTATTACACTAGTTGGGTGGAAAGAACCCACTGAGGCTCAGTTCATGGAGGCACCCCCAAGCATGCCAGGTGCAGTAAGGTACGCATCCCTCTCGATGTCATCGGACAAGGCATCTTAGCAGATGACAAACACTGTGTTCGCCTTTTACGCCATGGGTATACACTACGAGATCTTGTGCACACCACGACTTACCAATGAGTTGTTCTCTCAATATGAGGGCGCCACGAACTTCAGTGCCGACATGCGTCATGTTTTCATTCAAGCCCATGTAGATCCAACACATCAATGGTTTAAGTTACTATATGTATTAACCAAAGCAGACATCCTAGGCATAGTTCAACAATGGCCGGCTGACTGGTTGAAAGATGCAGGGAAAAAACCCACCATTCCAGTTCCCCCTGTTACCAATATAGGCGCAGGTACCAGTCAGAGTCACTGTGTCGCTAGAAGAGCTTGAGCAAGCTCTCGAAAAATCTACTGAAACACTAACTCAAAAGTGGTCACAGTTCGCGGATGTGCATCTTGCTGCGCTCACGGGCGTAGCAAACAGGGTGTCAGAGCTGAAAGAGTTAGCAACAAAATCAGCGACTAATACTGCGACTAGTACCCCAGCATCCGTGTAGTAGGATATGAGGCAATGGCCAACCAGAGATAACAGGGGCCAAGTGCCAAGCGCAGCTCTAATACTTACTGATGCAGATTCCCGGCTGCAGATGAGTATGACAGTTGGGATCGATTACACCAAGCTGTCTATGACAGAATTGCACCTATGCCAGTTAGCCATCACGAAGGAGATCCACACACGAGATCGCTATTCTCAAAGCCAGTTGGAAGACACCATGAAGCAAAGCCAGAACCTTGCAGCAAGGCTGGAAGAAGTTGCGCAAAGGAAAAAATAGGCTGAACATAAACGAGCTAGACTAGCGCGAGCGCTGGATGAGGCATGTCAGAGTCTTCCTGACTTTGACATCCAGGATGAAGAGGAACCAGAGAAAAGAATTGCCAAGCTGAGAGACTACGCCCAACAGTCTCGCAGCGAAATTGAAAAGTTAAAAACATAACACTAGAATCAGATCGCGGAGCTTCAACTTCGCATCCCTCTAGAAACTCCACCTGAGGTCCAAGAACAGCGCCACAGGGACATCCAGGCCTCAGCAGCAAAAATATCAGATATTGTGGGCAGCGCAGCAAAGCTGCTGGAAGACATTATCGAAGCATGGGCGAACCTACAGGACCACCCAGATATAAGTAAGGTACAAGAAACCATCAATCTGCGACAGGTAGAATTAGATGCAATTAGAGCAGAAATTAAGACGCTGCCTCCTATGCAGAAAATGGCTAAGGTGAAGCGAAGCAAGGAACTCCAGCAGGAAATTGAGTCCTGCAGGACAAAGGTAACACTACTAGAAAATTCACTGCAGCCACTTGTCGATGAAGCATTGGAATTGAGCAATGCTGCGGAGAGTCAACTCAAAGTTTTGAAGACCTATGATACTTTTGCGCAGGAAAAGGATAATGAAGTATCATCCTCAGTGTTACAAGAATTGGTGGAAAAGGAGAAAGCAGCTGATGACATTATACACAATCTCAACAGTCGTTTCCATATCCTTGCAAAGAAGATTCTCCCACCAGAAGAGTCGCAGAGTGTCTCGGGACGGGCCACAAGTGAGTCTTAGGGGCCTGTTGGGGCTCTGACCCTAAGGGTCCTTAGCTTTGGTAACTCCGCGTTTTTTGTGGAAGTGTAAGCGGAGTTACGACCCAAAATAGTCTTAGGGGTGTCGCGGGTGGGTCGAAACCCCTTTTTGTAATTAACCCTTGGTGTAAATCCAGGGTTAGGGTTTTGGGCGCCCATGGTTTAAGTCCATGGTTTTGTAACAGTGCGCTATATAAATAGGCACTTATGTAAAGAAGTAGGGTTAGGTCTTTAATGATTATCTTACGAAGCTATTGTAATGCGAAGATAAGAGATTGTATAAGGGTTTTGTAAGAAGGTTAAGTCCCAGCTGTGTGCGTGGACGACCTCTGCAGCTGTGTGTGCAGAGGGGTTTTTGGTGAAAAGGAAGATCTGCAGCTGTGTGCACGGCTTCGAGGGCTAAAGGATCTGCAGCTGAGTGCGCAGATCAGAACTGCCGTTTTAGTTGTAAAGAGTTGAATAAAACGCAGTTCTGTGGACGTAACCCCTACACTGGGGGTGAACCACGTTATATCTGGTGTTGTGGTTCCTTTGTGTTGATTTGTTATTATATTTTATGCATTTCTACGTAAATAACTGATAAAGTAAGATTGCTGTTAATAACTAGCTTCGCTGTGAATTCCCAGATAAGGGCTATGCAAGTAACTGTTTGTTTATCTAACCGCGAAGCTACATACTTGATAATAGAAGCATTGTGTTATGTGATTATTAATAGTTAAATACTAAAGGTACAGTAAGATTCTCTCTTTTTCTTGTAGAAACCTGATTCTGCGGCACCCCATAGCTGTTTCAGGTGAGACAGTAGCCTGTTTGTAGGCTGCTGCCGAAAGGGCCAACACTGTGGGTCTTTTGTTGGTGCGAAGTTAAAGGTAAAACCCGGGTCTTCCCAGTTAACCCAACATGAATTAAGTGGGAAAAGGTAGTAAATGACGTAAAATAAATCTAATCTAAAACCAAGAAATTACAGGAAATACATCTAATATAAAATATGAAATTACATAAATTAACTTGATAAAGAATGACTGAAATTGCATGAAATAAACAGGTATAAAGCAATTTAAATTAACTGGTGAGCTCACATAAAATCAATAGTGAAAATGCATAAAAAGAAATAACTAGAATTATACATTAACAACTCATGAGAAAGAAATTATGAAAATCTATACTAAGAACTCGTAAGAAAGAAATTAACTGAAATTATATCCTAAGAACACATGAGAAAGAAATCACTGAAAAATCTATATTAACATGGAGGAATCAAAGGATGTGAATTAAGCATCATCTCCATTACATAACAATCAGAAATCCTATGCTATGACTAACTCTAAACTATTCTCTACTTCTAAACCACTAGAGAGGTCTCTAACCAAAATGATGAGAGAGCGCTCCTATTTATACATAAATCCAAGATAACTGATCATAATTACAGATACACTATTCTCTCAACCTATCCCTTAGCATTCTCAACAAATAGACAACTCATACCCCCAGATCTATAACTAATCCTTTTAAATCCTCAACCAAATATTGGATGAGATATTCTCTCCACATTTCCATGATCTTTTCCTTGAAGTTAGCTCATATCTAGAAGATGAAATTCGAATATGATGCTAGGTGGCCACTTTTGAGCTTGCTAAATTCTTCAAATACACCTACACACATCACCAAACTCACCCAACTTTAAAGTATAATGAAAATATGTTATTTTTCTCAATAATTAACCATAAATTCACTCAAAATACTCAAAAATAAATGACTTGGACAATGGTAATATAAACCCATATTTATTATGAAAGTGGTGAATGTTAATGGTTTTATGGAAGGATATAATGGAATAAGGTGATAAATCGTATGTGAAATGATGAATAAAATGTGATCTCTTTGCAGCTCAACACCTGCTCACCTTCTTTGAGTAGAGATTCTATGTTTGCTATTCTAGCTTCTTCTTGAATGCAATATTCCCATACTATGTCAAACTTCATACATTCTTTTCTAGCACAGAGAGTATGTATGAATGAGTCCCAAGGTATAGTGAGACCATTTAAAGCAGTCATAACTATTTCATCATCATCAAGGGTGTCTCCAATAGCACTTAGTTGTTCTCTGAACTGGGATACCCTTGTGAAGTAATCTTGAATTGATTCTCCTTTTCTCATCTTGGTGCCCTTCAGTTGATCTCTCAAATTAATCTTTCTGTTGATGTTCCTTCCCTCATACATTCTAGAAATTGCATCAGACATTTTCTTTGGTGTCTTCTTAGATGACACTTGAGGGATCAGGTGATATTTAATAGAATCTACAATTATCTTCATTTCCTCGATGAGGTCGTGTTATACTTATTCTTAACTTCATATTTTGTTGGTTCTGCAACTACATCCTTGATGTACTTCTCAATACTATTCTCTCTGAGAATGAGACCAATCCTATACTTCCATGCTAGGAAATTTTATATTCCTTCAAGTTTATCCTCAATCTTAGTGCTTGGGTTGATCCTATCGAGGAGGTCACTAAAAATTGAAATTTATCTAAATGAAAATATGACCTTACCAGGAGATGCGTTTGAATGAGTCAATTTGGTTGGTCCACTTGGTTTCTAGAGATCCAAAATATTCACCATTTAAAACTTTCTTGCAAGGTTGCATCTCTGCAAAATTTTTGGTTCTAATTTTCTGCAATTCTTTGGTTTAGGGCCAAACTAGGGTTTGGATTTCTCGGAGATTCAACCACCAAAAAACTTTTATCCTAGGCTCAATAGATGCACTCTAGGGAGGCACAAATTTCTATGCAAATAGATATTCCAAATTTCAAACTGTTCCAAATTTCAAATTTCAAAGTGATTTCTTCCTAAGAGGTAGGAGAGAGAGTTTCACCTTGTGAAAATTGTTCTATTCAAGATAGATTTAATCCCATCTTAAGATTTCATATGCTAGACTATATATATCATTAGTTTTCAATACAAATTCACAAAAATAACATATGTAGAATCATTGAAAGAAACACAAACACACGATAGGAATAGTATTTATATTGGGAAACACTCAAGTGGAAGAAATCCCAACAAAAATTCCTTTGTATAAGATGTATAAGATATAAACCCAAAACACGTATTCTCCTCCTTGCTATCATGTATCTCTCTCTCCTATTTTCTACACAAGTGAGTGAGTCTGTTTTATAATGAGGAACATAGCTCCTCTATTTATACACATTATGTTAATTGGCTTTTACCCTAGACAAGTCGGCCTCACTTAACTCATTGGGTTGATTTCACCTAGGAAGACTCAAAACAACATTTTATATCATTCATTAGGGTACTAATTACCCAACTTATAATGGAGGGTTTATCTCATGACTCTATGATGACCAATTACAATAGTAACACCTCGACGGAGGAATAATAACATCTCCCTTGGGTTACATCAGTAAAATACATTTAGAGTATAATTTGAAGTTACAATATTTCAACAAAGATAAGCTTCAAGATCATCAAATTATTTTCTAAATTACCGCACCTTCTGCCTAATTTGTAGCATCTAGTTATATAAAACAATGTCTCCAAATCCTTTGTACCCTGATACCAACTGCACCTACCACTTCAAGAAATACGATTTCCTAAACAACCCTCCATATCCAAGTCACCCAAAATGTGTGTTCATCTCCCATCCTTTAAAACATTTTCAAAGAATCAATCCCTTATGGAATCTAATAGATAAATTTTACTCAGTATACTATCATGACAACCACATGAGACAAAGAACCCCCTTCAGATACCTCATTGTCAATCCACACATTGCTAGTCCAATTGGATACTATAACCCTGTAGATTACTCGAGCCTCAACAATTACTCTTCCCATGATTTCTATACCACCCTCGATGATTACCATCCCACCATTTTCCATGCCTTCTTCGATTGTGCCAGCTACCACAACAAATGTCACTACAATAATTGCAATGATTACTTCGTTAGATCCTACTACATCATCCTCTACCTCAACCTCTTCATCCTTGTCTCCCACTTCCTTGGCCCAACCTCAATAATTTCCAACACTAGGAGGATCATCCAAGAAAAAAAATAATAATAAGAAGAAGAAACTTATTGCACTTACAATAGATTTTAATACAACAACCAATAATTTTAGTTCCAAAGGACTCTTTGACCCAACTCAAGCCTTAGATCAGGATTTGGATGATTTCATTAGAATTGCAAGCAAAGAAAAATGATGTTATAGTTGAAGGACTAAAAGAAGATTAAAATTATCCAGGAGGAGCATAAATTAAAAGTAAAGCAATGCTATGACTTAGTTTCCAAAATCATGTTGACAATTTAAGTACCAAAATACTAGAAGTCCCTCCATCAAATGCATATATTATTCAATTATGTTATTTCATTTTTGCAAGATGTCATCAATCAAAATAACTAAGTCAATGAACGGTAGAATTCACTTCTCTTTTTTGAACAATAAATATTATTTGTAAATATGACAAATAAACTAAAGGATTGTGAAGTATAGGCTATCTAATTACCACAAGTACTGAACAACTAGTACTCCTACTATGGAAAAGTATTTGTTGATATGGGAATTGTACATAATATTAGCTCTCAAATATACTAGCAGAAGGCCATAGTAGACGGAATGACTCTAGTAGTATTAGACAATGAACTGGCCATGGAACAACAACGCATCATCGATCTCCAGAATAAACAATATTAATGGAAAAAATAGTCCAAGTAAGCACATAGAGAAGTAGACAACCTAACAGATCAGATACAACGATTTTCACATGTTATTGAAGGACAACAAATCAAGTTGGGTCTCTACCTCCAAAATATACAGAATATATCAGTCATAGATAAGTTTTCAAGATTATCTAATATCCTCACTGTAAGCCTCTACATTTAGGTGGTCCTGCATGCATGTGAGGAATTCCAAATATTCCTAGCCTCATTAACCACAAGGCGCCACATCTAGTCTAAAGCAGTCATAAAACTCTTTTATCATCCCAATATCTTGGCACACATTCTTTTAATCATACACATCTAAGTTATCTTTTGGATGAAGAAGTGTCTTGATGGTAAGGGAGATGTTGGAGGATCCTATTCAACTCATTGATTAGGTCCTCCCCACTAACCATAGTTGGGTTGGTCTAGATTGTTAAATAGTTAGAGAGATAGAAAAACTATTACAGCTATTTAACTACCTTGTAACCTGTATAAATAGGCTTCTGAGCCAGATATAAACATATTTCTTTTGTACATGAAGGTCATATAACAAAGTACAATCTATTGCTTATACAATGATTACTTGTATTATTTATCGTATATCTATGTATGACTATATCATATTATGTCTTGTATTCTTTTTTCTATATTACTGGTAACCTCATATAATGCCAATATTACAACAATTATTCATCTAACCAAGAAAAATATTGACTTATATAAACTTATCCCAAATCCTAAATATTTTATAATTTCCACACATTTTTTTTCTGGGAAAACATCAAAGTTTGTATTGGCTAGATTTTCATCCATAAAATTCTCATTGATATGGAAATTATATATCATTTCACCCATAACATTGTCATCCTTGTTAACATTATATATAATTCGTTTTTTAATGCACATGTTTCTGCATGTGCACTCATGTGTCAATGAAACCCTTGTATATGTGAATGTTTCCTTTTCTTGGAAAATATTTATGGGGTTCTGTTCAGAATGAGATTCCAATTCTAATTTTGGATCATATGGAATTACCCTCTTCTACAATGTATCCTAAATAAGAAAAAGGTAGAGAGAGATAAGCAAAAATGAGAGAAAAATAGAATATTGTGGTAGTTTTGCTATAAATTTCGATCCCAAATTTTGATTGGAGGGCTCGTGGTACCGTTGGAAAGGTCTCAATGAGGGATACAATATTTTGGTTTTGAGCTTTCCCAAATTCCTCACACTTTAGATGGGGCATGCATTTTTGTAAATCTAGGCATGAGGAATCTTGAAAAGCATCTTTTAAAAGATGCTTTATGAAAATCATCTTTTAAAGCATATTATGAAAGATCCTTTAAAAGATTCTTTTCATAAAGCATCTTTAAAAATATGTTTTTCAATATTCCTCATACCCATATTTACAAAAAGGCATGCCCTAACCAATCCATGAGGAATCTCGCAAAGGTCGAAACACAAAAGTTTTCGCCCTTGAAGGGACCTTTCAAACAGTATCAAAGCGCCACAATATGAATTCAGGATCAAAATTTATCATACAAATGCCGTAATATTCTCTTTGTCTCTCTAATTTTCTCCTATCACTCTCTACCTTTTTCTTATTTATGATACATTTTGGGATTGTTAATTCCTTATGATAAACTTTATAATATCTAATTACACCCACCGATGTATGCTCAAATCTATTTGGATGGAATGAAGGAGTATTGAGTTTTAACACATTCTTAATTCTAATCACTATGCATTATTTATTAAAAATATTCACAAGAACTTTCTGTCCACACTTTATATTTGATATGGAACCCTTATTGGCCTTTACTCCACATTTTAGAAGATCTACCTTTTCTTTAATAGAAAATGCAAAGGAAACATTTGTTCTTTCACATTAAACTAAATAAACTTGGTATTTTCTTGAAAATATATTGATTATATTACTGAAAATAATTACATAATGGGCCAACATTGTTTATATATGTTGTGCCTCCAATCCATAATGTTCGATGGAAATGTATCACTTTCATTAATATGTTCCACAGCCAGATGTGGTTGACAAACATCAATTATTAAAATCATAACATAAATAAACCCTTAGTCTACAATAATATGTCTCGATCTCTATATATTCAACATTTGCAAGCCCAATAACTTGAACATTAACTAAAAAGTAAACATAATACCTTTTTTATGGAAATTACAGCTATTTTAATAACTCCTATGAATGGTGTAAATCATGATTGAAATTTTATCTATAAATGTTATACCACCTAAAGTGTTGTCTTACATTTTATGAAAAAAATAATTTAAAAAGATATATTTTTCATAAATAGTAAGGGTACGATAACCAATATAAATCCAATGAAATAGTATGGATAGATTTTTCAAAAGAGTGACAAGCTATAATCACTCAAAAAGGAAACAAATAATACTTCAACTGAAATTTCAATGGCAATTACAAGACTATTGTAGTGAAAATTGACACTCCCTGATTTTGTGATGACAATTCCTTTAGATGACACCTAAGTGTCCATGATCATCCATATATATGAACCTATCAAGCATGGAGGAGCCCCTGTTGTGACCTCTTTTTACACTTTAAGTGCACTAGAAGATTTCTCAACTCACCTCCCAATGAAAACACTAACGTTGGAGCATTTTTTACACCCCATGCTTCTTTTATTATTGCAAGGAGCATGGCAAACTAATTTCCCTTGCGCAAGATGAAAAATTATTGAAAATGCGAGTTTTTGAAGTTGTAGAGTTGTTTGTCTATGTTTCTAACTCACTAAAAAAACAAGTAACCTCTCTAGCTATCATAAGTTAAATAAAAATGGATGGGAGGGGCCAAGTAAGGGGAGGTCCCTTTGGGTATTATGTTGTAATGTTATTGCAAAGCTCCCAGAAGCATATATTGGGTGGCTCTCAAGTGTAAGATTGGATATTTATGAGGATTAAATAGGACTATACCTTCCCGTGGATGTTTCAGCATTTGAGGGTTTACCACAAATATTTCATGTGCTATTTATTTGGCTCTTGTCCCTTACTTACTCTTTTGATTATATGGTGATCTTATGGATAAAAGGACATACTAGTAGATTTTTGTTATTGATTTGCATGTTAAGAATAGATTGTTCTATGTTTATAAATATTTATCAATATTATAAGATATTATCATAGCTAGGTTACTATGCTCTACCTTCTTTGGAAATTTTTGTTAATTTTGTTTTACAAGCATAAAGTTCTTCATTTTTTGGGAGGGTCCTCCATATTTAGTACATTATCCTTCATATTTGTCTATCCATTTTTTGTTTTATTTAGGTATATGCATTTTTCTACATGTTTGATAATGTTATCTCAAAACCCTAACACTCACCATTTATTTATCATAATTTATCATGTTTTTTCAAGTTTTACTTGTTTTTTTTCTATAGATATAAGTTAAAATATATGGTATACTAACCTACCATCAATGACCTACATCTCTATTCATATATATAGTTGTTTGCATCTTTTTCTTTGTATATTTGTAGGTTTATATCTAGCTGAATCTGGCCATTAATGATATATAGTTTCAGGGCCTTAATAAACATGCACGTGGGTAAAAAATGTGCAAGATGTGTACATACAAGGCCTTCCTTCAGAAATGGTGCATACTCTCCATACTCTCCAATGAACTTCCTTTACAGGAGGAGCATACACCCAATTTCTAGAAAAAATTGATTTGTTGTCAAGCAATTTCTATCCCATTGTTCCAGACAAAGGGTTTGTAGATATGTCACTTAGGAACTTCTAGGTTTCCTCATTGGTGAGAAATTTCCGGTTTTACTCACTCTTTCTTATAGATATTAGTGTCTTGTCTTGTTTCACTAGGTTTTAGTTTCCTTATTCATGATTATGAGTTCTGAGGTAGGTTTTGTTCTATAATTATTTGGTAGTAATTATCTCTTGTGGAATAGAAATTAGCTTATTTTCATTCTCAAGAGTAATAATCTATGGCGCTTCGATAAAGGTGGAAACGATTCCATTCAATGCTAAAGACTTCGTTATATGGGAAGATCGATGTGGTCACCAAAGAGGAATCACATGATAAACTGTTTTAAAAAGTTCATAGGTACATATTGAGGTTGAGAATAACCCAGTTCAAGTATGGAAGACTTTAGATTCTTTATTTAATAAATATTATCATGTTTTTCTTACTATATTGAAAACAACATCCTTAAGTTAGAAAATAAACATTTTTTAGAATAGAGTAATTTCTCACTAAAATAAAAAATTGATAATGAAAAGTTAAATAATTGTGGTCGTAATTACAAGAAAAATGATAATCCCAAGTATTATTCTTGTAGAGAATAAGGTACCTTCTTCCTTTTGGTTTGTTCATCCAACTAGGAATAGGGCCATTGAAATTTCTGAAGGGATTATGTCAACCTATTTTCAATGTTTTTCTAAAGCCTTCATTTGTGAGCAATATAGATTAAATGTTTTTGTCAATTAACTAATGTTAAAGTTCTACTGGAACATAGTAAAAAAAATCATAATAAAAGTTTTAAGAAAAAACCTAGATCACATACTAAGGGATCAACCCATCACTCTTCTAATGATGCCTCTGATGACAGTTATAATAAAAAAGTGTATAACCCTTGTAACTCTTATGGAAAAATCAACCACCCTAAATTTTTTTGATTTAAATGGTGACGTGAACTTGATAAAGCCAAGAATAAATCCTTCATGGAATACTTGCCATACCTATGTGCCTAGTTTGTTCACCTAAGTAAATATTTTTATTTTGTTGAATGGTAAATGTATCATGGTGCTTCTAATTGTACGACTAGTACAACTTCTTTATTTACATCTTATGACACTAATAGGAACACATCTCAAAACATTTCAATTACTGATGGTAAATATCTTTCAATAGTAGGATATGGTAATGTTAACATTCCTAATAGTACATTGGAATATGTTTTTCAATTTCAAGGCATGCCAATATGTTGGGCCAAGAAAAGTGCATAAGGAAGAAGCTGACGCGCAAGAAAAGGAAAGAAAGTTGCATGCGCGACGAGGAGGAAAGTAGGCCGCGAAGGAAGCAAAGGAACCAGCACAAAAGGATAGGACATGCACACGACGAAAGAAAGGAAATCTTGCAAGCGTGTAGGTGGGTATCGACCAGAAAGAAACACATCAGGAAGATAGTGGTTGCTAAAGACGACGTAAGATAGCGGACAATGCATGTATGAAGGAATATTTTTAAGTCGGGACGATAGTGCCTTGTGTCAGTCCATGATATATTGTAATTATTTTTTATGGCTGATTACGAACTGTAACATATGTGTAATATGTTGTCGACCCTACAGGGTCCTGTAAAAAATATAAATAGGAAAAACCCACTCTGTATAAAGGTTGGTTGTTCATCACTATTGGTGGTTTATCGATTGTTCATTCACCAAGTCACTCATTTTTTTTAAGGAAGTTAGGGTTGGAGGAAAAGAAGACTTAGAGAAGAGTCTTGTAGCAGTTGTTAGATTTTTATCATTCAAGCTAGCATTATGATCTTAGGATCTTTAATTAAGAGAATAACATGGATAACAATAAAACACAAGAGACAAGAGACACAAATAATTTTCCTCGGGGAAACCATAAAGGATAAAACCCCGCAACTTCCTCAGAGATAGAATCAGCACCAAAAGTAAAACCAAAAAACATAAAGATGATCTCCCTATAGCAGTAGTCTCTCTCTTGTCCCAGCAACTTCTCCTCTCACTCATGCGCCCTAATGAGTGAGTGTGTATGTGATAAATAGAGAGACTCACTCTCTATTTATATTCTTTTGTTCACTTGAAACCCACTCCAACATGTCCTCCTCACTTAACAATTACTTACTAGAGCCGACATCTCTAGGAGTGTCTAATAACCCTAGTGCCCCACAACTTGTGGGGAATTTTCCTCCTCTGACCAACAAGGAGTTTTATCCTTAACACAATGGTGGGGACTATTTCCCTGAATTAGAATGACTCACCTAGGGTCGACTTCTCTAGGATAGTATAATAACCCTAGGGCCCCACAACTGCGGGGAATTTAACCATTGACCAATAGGAGGGTTACCCACAATGACTTGACATGCCTTTTATATTATAGAAACTTCCCAAAATAAACATCAGGGTATGACATGACTCAATTACATTATAGACACATCCCATAATAAACATCAAGGTACAATACATAAGATATACGGATGAATACATTCCAAAGTTACAATTACATCAACACTCCCTCTTAACTAGGTAGGTATTCTCTCAACACAATTTATCAGTACAAGTCTTATTCTCTGTATCATCTGGATCATCATTGAGTCCTTGTCATCTTCACCTTCAATTCATCTCCATCTTCAAGTCATCTTCATCTTCAAGTCATCTTCATCATCGGATATGGATCATCACTCGATCTGGATTATCATCACTGGATCATCACTCGATCTGGATCATCACTCGATCTGGATCATCATCATTGGATCTGGATCATCACTCGATATGGTTCATCTTTTCTCTGGAACATCTCTGCTGGATCATCATCGCGGGTGCTATCTCTTGATTCTTCTCGTCACAGGAAGTTATACAGAGCCAACCCTTTTTCATGCTGGTTGTAGGCCTAGCCTCCATGTAGGTCTTCTTCAGCGCTTATATCTGACCCTAAGTCAGAATGTCCCACCCAACACTTATATCTGATCATGTAGGAACCATTCCTATAATAATATCATAAAGGCACACCCAACACTCACAATTGACCATGTGGGAACCAATCCCACAACCTTGTCAGAAAGGCCCAGCACTCACAATTGACACATGCGAGGAACCAATCCAACATACATGTTCAAAAAGGCTCAGCACTTATATTTGACACATGCGAGGAACCAATCCAAAATACATGCTGAAAAAGGCTCTGCACTTACATTCAACACACGCGAGGAACCAATCCAACATGCATGTTCGAAAGGTATCTGTACTTACATTCGACACATGCAAGGAACCAATCCAACATGCATGTTCAAAAGGGATCTGTACTTACATATGACACATGTGGGGAGCCAATCCAACAAGCATGTTCGAAAGGGCGTGCACTCACATCTGATCAAGTAGGAACCAATCCTAGACTAAGCTACCTGGTAACTGACCAAGTGCCTCCATTCTATAGGAGAATGGAAGTTTCCCTTACATTTGTCCTACTTAACAGAATGGCCAACACTCACATCTGACATGGGAGGAACCTAATCCTTTAACCATGACAGAATGGCTCAGCCCTTATATCTGACCTGCTCATCAGAATGGCTCTCTCAGTCCCAGACTGAGTGTTCCTGGTAACTGACTAGGTACCTCCATTCCAAGAATGGCATTCGACACTCATATCTAACATGGTAGGAACCAAATCCTCTCACCATGACAGAATGGCTCAGCCCTTATATCTGACCTACTCATCATAATGGCTATGGATCTCATCATTTTCCCTCATAGGAAACATCGATCTGGAGAACACCAAGTTTCTCTTTGAAGTACTCGAACTTGAACCTAGCCAATGGATTCTTCAACACATCATCTATCTATTCCTTCGTTGCAACATAATGGAGCTTCACTGCTCCCCTCTATACCATATCCCTGATATAATGATACTTGATCTTGATATGCTTCAAATTGTCATGAAACACTAGATTCTATGACAACTTCATGCAACTCTGGTTGTCACAATGTATACAAGTAGCATCCATCTAGAGATCAAAGAAATCAGACGGTAGATTCCGTAGCCATACTGCCTCACAACTAGCTGAACAAGCTGCGACATACTCTGCTTCAGCTGTACTTAGTGCCATCCAGGACTACTTCCTACTAAACCAAGAGATCACACCTGATCCCATACTAAAGCAACACTCTGAAGTGTTCTTCCTATCGATCGCATTGTCCATTCTGAATCAACATAACCTTCCAGGTTAATCTTTTGATTCATATCATACTTGAGCCCATACTCAACTGTACCCTTTGTAACCATCAAGTGAACATGTTTCAATGTGTTCATAGCAAAGCAAGTATCTGGTATCGTATCCGTCAGGTACCTCAAGGACCCAATCATCTAACAATGCATCATAGAATCAACCATTTCTAATGAAGCATCACTCAATAGCTTCATGTTCGATGCTATAGGTGTGGTCATGGCCTTGCAGTCCATCATCTTGAACCTATTTAGGATATCTACTACATACTTCCCTTGTCCACACCTCCATCCCTTGAACGTAGTGCATCAACACATAATAGGAGCATCACCGGTCTTCCTCCTTCAACCTTGAAGCAAAGGTTGGAATCCACTTTACTCTCACTAAAGCCTAGAATCATTAGTAATCTTTCCATCCTATCGTACCATGTCGAACCTTAGGATCTTCTGCAGTCACTCCCTCTGAAGCATCATACTCCCTCTGTCTTCTGTACTCTATGCACTGAAACATTATGTACTGGAGTGACACTGGATACCAAGATCCTCTATCTTGAAATTTTTCAATAATTCTCCTCACACCCATATGTGAGATTGTCATCTTCTATCAACCTTATAGCATAGGTTCATATCTTCATCAAGCTCATCATGTATATGTTATCCCATGGGTGTATTCTGAGCTCGTACAAGGCCTTATTTCATTTGCACACATGATTCTACATGTCATGTGTCTCAACTCCCATTGGCTGCAAATCTCTCTTCGAATCTTGCCTTGTATCCTATGATGTTTCCATCTACTGCATTATGGAACTACGAATTTCCCTTCACGTATTGATACTGCATCCTAGACATCATTCTTCTTGAACTCCTTCATAGCTGGAAGGTTCTGCATCAATGATGTCACTACATTCATCATATTATTCTTCATCTTGAAATGTCGTCACTTGTTCTTCAGAACAAGTCTCATCCTTCTTTGCTTGTAGGCGATTATGTATGCGATATTTCCTACAAGTCAAATGAATTTGTATGGTTAGAAACATTTCATAAGGAATATTCATACTGGAAAATTCTTATGCATAAATATATGATCATGCAACTACTTTAGTGAATACAACATTCATCCATATCTCACAAAAACTTTTCTAGATGCCTTCCATCTCTACCAGGACAACATTGAGATTGTGCACTAATCCAATATGTCAGCAAAGAGGTTTCATTCTAGATAAGTAGCAATGGAGAGTTGCATAGCACCATGAGCTACTTACCTATCACATGCATATTAGTAGTATACTATCATCAATGCAAACATCCTATCATGCATAATACATCAATTGAATATAAACAAATGCATAACAAAACAATATCATGAAATGACAATTGAATACTTATCATTATTTGTTTCATGGGTAGACTTCTTCTTGAGCCTTCAACTTCATCGTCTTCTTCATTCATAATAGTGTCATTTCTTATACAAATGTTAAGGTGGATAATAGGTTCTTCAATATTTGAGCTCTTCATATTCCTCATCGATTGAGGGATCTTCTTCGGATGGTGAGAGCTTGATCTTTAGTTGCTCCCATGTTCTCTTCTCTTCTTATGAGTCGAGCTTCTTCTTCTTTTCGGAGTCTGCTGAAAGTAATCACTTCCTTATGGCACACATTCTTTGAATGAATGAATCCCATGATCCTGGGAGGACATTCAAGATGGTTATCACCACTTCTACATTCTCCACTTCTTCTTCTACCGCTTCAAGTTGTTCTGCATTCTGGATCTTCACATTCTTCAACTATTTTCTCAAAGCCATCTTCAGATTTATGTTCTTCCCTTCAAATAGCTTGGTCAAGGAATCAAACATCTTCAGTGTCTTTAGGGAAGAAACTTGTGGTACAATTTGATCCGTGATTGAATCAGCAATGATCTTCTTGGTCTTGACAAGGTTCTTCTTGTGTAAGGATTTGAGCCTCATCTCCCTCTAGAACTCGAACCTCTCTATTCATGTAGGTGTCCAATTCATTTTCTTCAGAGAGATCATATACTTCATCTTGGAAGTTGTCAACTTCACCAAGCTTATCATCAAGCCAATGTGATAGATCATTTTTAACTGAGAACCTCAAATGAAAATAGCAAAAGATTATATCTTACCAATTTGAGGTGTCCATCCTGGTTCCGGAGCTCGTTGATCTAGGGTTTGTCAGAGAAACCCTAATTTCCAAAACTTGGAATCTTTTAGATATGATTGGATAAAAATATATATCTCTTCAAATGGAACTATCCAATGTACTCCTCTTCTTAAAACAGTGGAGGGAAGCTCCCGGAACAGGAAGCCCTAGTTTTCCAATTTCTTCTACAAAAATTCCTATTACTATTTCTGTAGGTATCTCCAAAATTAATAACCCTCTATGTCCAAAAATTTTCACTAAGGTATCCTAACATGTCCCTGTTCCAACACCATAGGTTTCATCATAATTGGTTTCACCAATTGGGACTTATGATCATTTTCCCAAGGT
Organism: Pseudotsuga menziesii; assembly: GCA_001517045.1. Lineage (NCBI taxonomy): Eukaryota > Viridiplantae > Streptophyta > Pinopsida > Pinales > Pinaceae > Pseudotsuga > Pseudotsuga menziesii. The sequence continues at coordinate 840,800 of LPNX010332747.1, forward strand.
GACCTGTTACAGGACTGTTCAGAACAACAAAGTTGTATGGACTTCCACATTTCCCTGGTTCATCTTCTGAGTCTAAAACATGGACAAAAAAAAGTAAAGTCTGTGTCCTTTTTGGAACATCTTAAGGAATTTCATTTGGATCTTTGTAGCCCAAGATATATCAATTCTCCCTAGGTGCTTGTTTAGGGATGAATTCTAGAAGAGGCTAGAACCCTAACTTGGAGGGATCATATCTCCAATAATATAGTGAATCTGAGGCTGAATGTTGGATACAGTGTAAAACAGTATTTTATCTTTGGCCTCTGCAATTTTCAGCTCCTGATACTTTTCCAATCATGGGATATAACAAATGTACCAAAACTTATCATTTTTAGTATTTAGGGTTTTTTCTAGCTCAGGGTCAAACTAGGGTTTGACTTTCCCGGAGTTTCACCCAACCAAAAAAATAGATCCAGGTCTCTAAAATTTTATTTTGATGAGGAGAGAAATCCCATGCTGAGCTCACTAAAAAATTCCTCTTCTGCAAGAAGCCCTAATTTCCCGCACCAAAACTGAAAATGCTTGGAATTGAATTTCGCTTCGACAGAAAGATGCGCCCTTCAATGGAGAGTCAGCCTAGCAAAATTTTGTGGATGGATTGTGGAGAGAGACCCAAAAATTAAGAAGCCCTAGATTATGTAGCTGCACAATGTATTCTTCTCAGGTTATCTATGATACCATGTTATATTTTTATCATTCAAGCTAGCATTATGATCTTAGGATCTTTATCTAAGAGAATAACATGCACAGCAATAAAACACAAGAGACAAGAGACACAAAGAATTTTCCTCGAGGAAACCATAAAGGAGAAAACCCCATAACTTCCTCAGAGATAGAATCAACACCTAACGTAAAACCCAAAAGCATAAAGATGATCTCCCAACAGCAGTAGTCTCTCTCTTGTCCCAGCAACTTCTCCTCTCACTCATGCGCCCTAATGAGTGAGTGTGTGTGTGATAAATAGAGAGACTCACTCTCTATTTATATTCTTTCATTCACTTGAAACCCACTCCAACATGTCGGCCTCAATTAACAATTACTTACTAGAGCTGACACCTCTAAGAGTGTCTACTAACCCTAGTGCCCCACAACTTGTGGGGACTTTGCCTCCTCCGACCAACAAAGAGGTTTATCCTTAACACAATGGTGGGGACAATTACCTTGACTTACAATGACTCACCTAGGGTCGACTTCTCTAGGATAGTCTAATAACCCGAGGGCCCTACAACAGTGGGGACTTTAACCCTTGACCAATAGGAGGGTTACCCACAATGACTTGACATGAATTTTATATTATAGAAACTTCTCGGAATAAACATCGGGGTATGACATGGCTCAATTACATTATAGACACATCTAGGAATATACATTGGGGTACAATACATAAGATATATGGATGAATAAATTCTGAATTTACAATTACATCAACAGCAGTAGAAGGCTATTGAGCCACGAATCTTGCTGCTGAGTGCATAGACCACTAGAAGTAGAAGGAATCTGCAGCTGAGTGCGTAGACAGTATGTATAAGGATGTGTGCAGATAAGTAGGAGTAGACAGAAGAATAAACCTGAGAGCATGAGATAAACAATATTGAGTCAAAAATACATATCATAAGATCAGTATGTAGGTCATAGACTGCAAGGTGCTATATCCATTTCTCATGCCAGATGAAGAGCACCTTGGTGGTTTTTCCTAGATGTGTTTCCATGTTATTTCCTTTGTTGAATGATTGATTGATGTTGAATGTTTATGTGAATGTCAAATATCTGCTTACTGTATGTTGATGAGTTACTGTTGAATGTATAGCACGATATTATTAATGAATGAATGAATGATTGTTTAAGGATTGCTAGAATGTTGTGAATAAGTTTATGGATAATATGTTAAGTTAAAGGATAAGTTTCAGACTACCTGTTAGTACAAGGAATCAGTTGCATTGCACAAGTTGCACCATTTTTTGAGGTTAAGGTAGAGTTGTGTTGCACACGCTGACATATAGTTATGCCCAGTCACGCAGTAATAGACTCCATCTTCCTCTTTCCTTTGTCGAGCGCCTTGGACATGTCCCAAGGGACTATAATCCCTCACCAACTATGAAAACATGGTTCTGGAAGTTACCCATTAGATATATTGGGTAAGAATGCACTTGTTTCGTGGGTGTTTCCATGTAATATTGCTTTGTCGAGTCGATGTCTTGTGGTTTATTGTTGGTATTGTGGAGTTGTTGAACCGCGGGTCAAGACAAGAAGGAGAAAGAAGCCAAAAAATGGTTCCATTTCCAAGACCCTTAATCATTTGAGTCGAGGGAAATGTTGTGGAATTCGATGGAGAAAGAGATAGAGGACTGGATGGAGTCTAAGATGCTAGCATTTGCACAAGAAGAGAGCGCAGGATCACGGTTGAGTGCATAAAAGTGGGTGAACAAGTATATATACTATGATATCCAGGAGATATTCTTTGCAGATTTCTCCGTTATACTGCATGAGTGGTTGTCAAGATGGGAAACTAGACAGACAAATTTTTAGAGAAGAGAAGTCGTCGAATAGAGTGATCAGCTGGTTCACGAGGTAACAAGTGTAAGTAACACCATATCTAGAGCTATTAATTTTTGGGTTGATATTATCTTGCAAGGTTATATTATTGTGTTTGCAGTAGAAATTATGACCTGATATAGTGAGGCTAAAAGAAAATTTTTCCAAGGACCCCGAAGAAGACATTTGTTATCTATCAGTACATGGATAAATATGCTTGTCTATGAGAAGGGTATCTTGCAGCTGAGTAGTTGAGTCACATTCCTGCAAAGGAGGGAATCTAACTAATCTACGGAGACACCAAGGTCCAGACGCAACTAAATCACACCAGGAGTATAACTAGGGGTAAGATGTAGGGCCTCCTCACTGGAAAGGACTGCTAATATTGTTAGTGTTAGTACTACCACTAGAGGGCGAGAGGATTCACCCTCTTTGAATCCCTTACCAGAGAACCCTGACACCAACTCAATGGCTGGGATGGATATTTAGCTACCAAAATTCAATGGGAATGGAACAGAAGACCCAGTGCAACACTGGTTTCTATGCGAAGCTATTTGGATGGTTCACTTAGTCCATAACGTAGACATAAGAAAGGTGCAAATGATCATGACTCTAAGGGGTTATGCGCTGGATTGGTTTATGAAGTTTTGTGCTGCACTGACCAGAAATCCACAGAAGACCCTTGATGAGAACTGAGCTAAAATGATCTCTGAGTTTAGAAAACCTAAATCTGAGTTGTAATGCATTAATGAGATCAAAGAGATAAAGCAAGAAATGAAAGAATCAGTATGGGACTTTGATCAGTGGTTTAAAACTTTTATGGCAAAGGTAAGTTTCCAAATGTCAAATGTACAACATAAAGAGTGGTTTATTGTTGCATTATTACTACACATCCGAGGGTCATTAATGCAATAGAATATTGAGTCATAGAAATAAGCGCTAGTGTTTGCAATGAATTTAGAAGCCTCACCAATTGGTGACGGTGCCACATGAATGGTGTAGGCTCAATCACAACTGGCTAATATGACAATACAACTGTAGGTAATCGAGAAGGGTATGGAATGACAAGAATATTTATGGTGCACAAAATTTAGAACAGACATACTCACTAAGGATAATTGTCCGACCTTCATGAATTATGTCTCATTAGGTGCACTAAACCCATTAAATGGCCATGGGCTAACCTGGTGTCGAATATGCCAATCTAGAGGGAATTTTGATGAGAAATGTTTATATTTTTAAAAAGTTGTAAGTACCCCAGAAAACCTCTTTTGTAAATTTTGTAAGTCAATAGGGCATGAAGAGAAAGATTGCAGAGCATACTAGCTCTTGCAGGAAAAGACCGTTGATACCTATTTAATAAAAAATGAGGGGCATGTTTAGGTTGAACCGGTGCAAGGATCATATTAGCCTGCACAGTTCCCACCCAAGCATTATCAAAACCAATATCAACCTCGATACACACCACAATAGCCTTACGCATAATAGAATCACTATCAACTGCATTACCAGTTGAATCAATATCTACCACAACAACCACACCTGCAGGGAAGTGGTGGTGGAAACTTCAAAGGCCGAGGTGGAGGGCTTGGTAGAGAAAGAGGTAAAGTTACATGCTATAACTATGGAAAATGAGGTCACTATGCCAGAGACTACATAGAACCTGCAAATACATGTTCACACTGTAAGGGACAGGACCATAATGTGGAGCAATATCCTCAGTTAATGACAAAATGGAAATAAAGGACTATCGTAGGACCTAACCCTACGCAGAACCCAAACCCAAATCCTAACATGAATGCTCAAATGATAACCACGAGATTTGAATGTCACCATTGTAACACAAGGAGTTGCTACGATTGGAGCATATCAGGATACGCCGCAAGAACAACTATAGAAATAGGTACGACCTGTGACACATAACAAGGTGCCATTCGATGTCTAGAAACAAATGAAAGTATTCCTAGATGTACGACCAGATTTTGTGGATCCTGTAGAACCATCGATGTCAGAATAAGTTAGGGAGATTCCTGAACAATTTTAGCGCATATTCCAAAAGAACATCCCACAAAAGGTTAATAAGCTCAAATCCTTTTTGTCAAGTTGCTTAATGTTAATACAAGATAAATATGCTAATGCAAAACTACAAGCAATGATAGAAGAGATACCCATGGAGTCATGACCTAAAAATAAAGTTAATCAAGTGAGAAAGAAATTCAAAACTGGGAGCGAGTTGAGAATGACCGCGCAGATAGGAAAATATGACATGGATTACATCATCTTAAACCTGGGGTTTGATGTCAATATTTTGATGCCACAAACTTGGGAAAGTATGGGCAAGCCGCATTTGAATTGGTCTCCTATCCAGTTGCGAATTGCAAATCAGGTGAAGGATCTACCCATTGGTCGATTGAGTCGGGTCCCTATCAACATTGAAGGGTTGTGCACATTTGCGTACCTTGAGGTGATTAACATTGTTGATGACACTAATCCATATCATGCATTGCTAGGGATAGAATGGGCTATAGAATACCAGACCATTATAAGCTTCAAGAAAGTGATCCTCTCATTCGAGGATAGTGAGCTGAGAGTGGTGTCTCCCATTGATCCATTGGAGGGACAAACATACATTGAGTCTATCTACAATGATGGACAAACTGACCATCTCATTCAGATCTACAATGACACTGTATGACAAGAATACTACATCAATCCAACATCAGATGGAAACCTAAGCTAGAGGAGTGCTAGTTCCTACACATCTAACTCAGGGGAGGCCTTGGATAATTGGAAAAATAGAGTACATTAAGTTTCTATGAGGAGGAGCGCAAGAGTTACAAAGTCTGCGCGATAGGTGGAGAATGAGCTGCTAGAGATACCCACCTATGAGGGTTTACCTAACCTTGAAAACTTCTTAACTAAGTTTGAAGGATTTGTAATGGAATCACAATGTTTATTAGCACTGGATCATGCGCTAAAATATATGCCCACTAGATGGTGGGGTGCGCATAAGAAGTATATAATATATTGGCCACAGTGTAGAAGCTTGATGGAATTCAGATTTGGTGAAGAAGTCACCCTCGTAAACCACAAGTATTGAGGGCTGGTGAACCCTATTGAACATCTTAATTATTGTCGCATGGTATTTGCATAATGCCCGCGACAGGATTGGGTCCATCATTTTATACATACCTTGGAAATGACACATAGAACCTGGTACGCATCTATGGAATTATGACAAGGAACCCAGGATTGGGAAGGGATCCCTAAGTAGTTCACACACACATTCAAATTTTTTGATGAGCACCCTACAGTTGATGTTATGCTTCAAAATATAAAGGAAAATATATTCATAGAAAGACCGATCGAAGAAGCCGACTCTCACTAGTGCAGTGCAACCGTTCAGCAATGAATGGATTGCTACAATATCGATGGAAACCCAGATGATGATCCAACTAACATAAACATACCAAAATTAGAGGGCACACACAAAGTATATGGGAGTGGTATTTCAAGTGACCAGTTCGTTAAGTCGTTGAAAATGAAGAGAGTAAACATTGGGTCGCCAGAGAACCCCAAAGTCGCCAATATAGGAGATTATTGGGATGAATAAATAGTTGCAAACATCATGTATTTACTGCATGAATATCAGGTCCTACTCCCTACCAACTTCTTAGATATTAGGGGATAGTGTGAGACCTAGGGGAGATGAAAATGCCCCTACAACCAGATGCTAAACCTAGTAAGTAGAGACCATATAGGATTAACCCCAAGTATAATGAAAGGGTAAAAGAAGAATTGGATCATATGCTTAATGTAGGAATCATGGAAAACCTGTTGAGGAGTCAGAGTGGATCAGCCCTATAGTGATCCATGATAAGAAAACAACAGGCGAAGTAAGGATCTGTGTTGACCTGAGGAAGATAAATGATGCATGCTTGCACGATCCATTCCCAACACTATTTACAGATGAAGTACTTGAAATCATTGGAGGGAAAGAGATGTATTCATTTACTAATGGCTTCTATGGCTATCATCAAGTCAGAATTGCAAAGGAGGATCACCACAAAATGACCTTCTTCACTAAATGGGGATGCTACCAGTATATGGTAATGCCCTTTAGACTCAAGAATGCACCTACTATTTTTTATAGAATAGTATTCTTTTCTTTTAAATATTTTATACATAAATTTATTGAATTCTACTTTGATGATTGGTCTGTGTTTGTTCTAGTAAGAGACCATATTTAGAGTATGCACATGATGTTGGACCATTGTCTCTAGTATCATATTGTACTCAATTCTAAGAAATGTATTTTTTGCGCGCCGTTTGGTGTGCTATTTGGCCATGTCGTATGTCACGATGTTATTTTGGTCGACCCAACAAAGATTACGATTATTATTGACTTACCACCACCTAAATCAGTCATGCAACTCAAATCAATTCTTAGACATACAGGCCACTACAGAAAGTTCATCAGAGGATATGCAACGATCACTGCACCTATGGAGAAACTGTTGAAAAAAGAGAGAAAGTTTCAATGGATAGCATATTTCCAGGAAATCTTGGATAAATTAAAGAACACAACGGCCACTAGGCCAATATTTTTATTTCCTAACTGGAAAAAGGAGTTTCATGTTCATGTTGACGCATCATCTGTCGCACTCGACATAGTCCTGATACAACTAGGAGAGGGTGCGCTTGATCACCCTATTGTTTTTGCAAGCAGGAAACTATCAACAACAGAAAAGAACCGCATGACAATATATAAAGAAGGCCTCGCTGTGGTCTACGTGCTTCAAAAGTTTAGACACTATTTGTTGGGTTGGAATTTTCAGATGTACACTGACCATTCAACGCTGAAATACATAGTTGGCAAGCCAGTGTTGGGGGGCAATATCTGCAGATGGCTTCTGCTCTATTAGGAATTTGACTTGGAGGTCATTTTCACACTTGGTTGACTAAATTTCGGGCTAGACCACCACTCAAGGATAGAAAGTGGTGAAGATCCAACCATCTTGGAAGATAATTTTCCTGATGCGTAACTATTTGTGATCCACATCAGAGCCATGAGTTTAACGCAATCATTCACTTTTAGAGCACACGATATGCTCCTAAGAGAATGCCAACTAATTAGAAGAAACACTTGGTCGTTAGAGCTACTGATTATACATGGATCGCGGGGCGTCTGTATAAGCTGGGTGTGGATGAAGTATTGCGTCACTGTCTTTTTTACTATGAATGACCCTGGGTTATGAGCGAAGCACATGTTGGTGTCGCAGGAGGACACTACACAGGAAAAGAAACTGTGTGTAAGATATTGTAGGAAGAACTATGGTGGCCAACCATACACATGGATAGTAAAAGATGATGTAAGCATTGTGATATATGCCAGAGAACAGGAAAACCATCGTGCCGTGACGATATGCCACTTGCACCACAGATCACCCTTTAAGCGTTCGAAAAGTGGGTAGTTGATTTTGTAGGACCGATTAGTCCACCAGGAAAGAGAACTGGTGCACGCTACATTATGACTGCAACAGAATATTTGACTAGATGGGCTGAAGCTGCGCCTATTAAAGACTCTACCATTGCGACTACGGAAATTTTTTTTTTTGAAAACGTAGTCACTAGATTTGGTTTTCCAAAGATACTACTAAGTGACCAAGGTAATCATTTTGTTAACAAATTGATTGCTGAGCTGACTATAGAATTCCAGATCCATCATAAGAAGACGACTCCCTATCATCCTCAAGAGAATGGAACGGTCAATGATTTCAACAAGATTCTAGAGAATGCATTGACCAAGGTATGCAATGTGCGTCGAGATGACTGGGATCAAAAAGTATCATATGTTCTATGGATGTATCACACAACTTGCAAGAGACTAACAGGGCACACCCCATTTAGACTAGTATATGGACAAGAAGTTGTTGTGCCAATGGAGTACATTGTGCCGAGCCTACGGATTCTTGCACTGACAGAAATGACCGACCAGAATGTTGTCGAGAAGATTGATGCAACTCGTTCAGATGGAAGAAAAATGCTTCGTCATAGGATTCCAATAGATTGTGGAGAAGAAAATATCGAAAGCATGGCATGATATCCATATTGAGGTTAAACAATTCAAAATTAGAGGACTTGTGTTACTGTACGACACAAAAAATTTCAAACACCCAGGAAAGTTGAAGACGCATTAGCTAGGTCCATATGTGATTGTGAATATCACTGATGCAACTGCAGTAAAAATACAGAAACTAGATGGCACGCATGTCACGAGTACGGTGAATCATAGTCGCCTGAAACCATACTATGATAGTCATAACATCCTTCGTTAAAGTCACGAAAATAAAAGCCCAAAAAACGTAAAAAATGTTCTGTCGCACGTCTACGACAAAACTAGTTCCAAGTGCATGAAAAAGAAAAAAAGCATCGTAAAAGGAGAAAAGTGTTGCAAAATGTGGAAATGACAGGCTGGATGACATTAAATTGCAAATATCCAGTGAATATTGAGGTGTTTATGACAACTAAGAGTCATTAATTCGATGAGATACGAGCAGAATGATGACATGCTTTAAGGTCACGTCCGATGGATCCGCCATAATTGTTCTGACAAGTACTCAAGTGAATGAATTAGTGAGGGGACACATCAGCCAAGAATCCCATGTGACTTATTAAACATCAACCTCCCAGTTCACGATGACTGTAGGACGTGTTGGAGCATTAGAGGAAATTTCGGGTATAAAATGGGCCTGATAAGAAAGCGTGCCAAAAATAAATTTTGTGAGTTGGAATTCAAGGACCAATAGAATTTCAATAAAATGAGTCAACCATAATGGTTGAATTGACATATTTGTCATAAAAGAAAACTACTTTTTTGTTCGTATTTTTGACATATCTCCCAATGTTGTTACTCAAATTTCAGGCGGGAGAGCTCGTCGGATGTGGAATTTAATTCTGCATCCAATGAGTACCCACACTGCATACTTTTGATGGACCCTGATACCCCAAAAATAAGAAATACCTAAAAAAACATGACGATAATGTCATCATCACATTTTTTCAGGTATTTCTTATTTTTGGGGTAGCAGGGTCCATCAAAAGTATGCTTTGTGGGTACTCATTGGATACAGAATTAAATTCTCCATCCAACGAGCTCTCCAACTCATAATTTCAGTAAAAACAAAGGGAGATATGTCGAAAATATGAACAAAAAAAGTAGTTTTTCATTCTTCCTTCAAAATTAATAACTATTAGTTTATTATTTTCCTTCGGAGGCCCATTTTAGACCTCAAATTTCCTCTAATGGGCATAAGTGCAAGGCTTCACCATCAAGTATTCTTTTATAAACATAGATCAAGCAAGAGAGAACCAGAGCCGATTGTTTACAGAGCCTGAGCCTGTCATTCCTTTGTTAGTGAGGTGACACCCATGGTAATTGAGATCCCCAGTGAGAGCAAGTTGTCCTAAAAAATCGTTATCTCAGGTTTCCCAATTGAGGAAGATATGGAATATCCTGAGATAATGCAACCAAAACTACAAACAGAGCTTGATCCGATGAAACGAATAAGGAAGAAGCCTGAACCTGTGCCAACCCTTACCCACCCATATTCCAACCCCTAGGATGTGCCTAGTGCCGAGTCTAGTTTAGAGACCACCAACTGTAGATGCAGCTACACATCCAGTCAAGGAGCTGATACAGGTCGACGAGAAAGAATCAAGAGAGGCGTCTGGACTGCCATCGATGGGAAAACGCAAGGCTGCCGCCGCTATGGACAAACTTGGAAAATCACCAATAAAGGAAGACACCAATGAGGATGCATTCATGGATGAGGACTCCCCACCACACAGAGGACCCGATGCTAATGAGGATGAAGAAAATTTCCCTCCTTACGTCTGGCCAAGTAGAGCCAATGGAGAGGAATTGGAGCTTCCAAACAAGGTCAATACAACTATGGTAGTGCCACGAATTCCTGAGAACGTTCCCCTGCTGATGAACACAATGCCGAAGCTCGTGAAGTTGACCTTTGAGGACTTCAACACCCAATAGCAGGAAGAGTTGAAAAGAGTGGACTGCATGGTCATATAAAAAACTGTCCTGATTGGGCCTGAGATGCTAAGGCCAATGCAATGGGCTGAGGGTGTTGGCCGCACGGGATTGATAAACCTGTTGTTTATGCTGCATTTCGGCCAAAACCAGTAGGTCAAGACATATGTGAAACAACTTCTAGTCTATTTCCACAGAGGATTCCTATGACTCGAATGGCCATACCCAGTCGACGTAGAACTTATTTCTACAATAACAGGTCTTCCAAAGGAAGGATAAGACCCTGCGCCATATTTTCTCCATAAATATGGCACCAAGATGAAGCATAAGTATAACCTTCAATGTACAAAAATGGGCCTCCTAATTGGCCTTATTGAAGATGGAAGTGTGTTGTTCGTTGCAAGGATCTTGTTTTGTAAGTTGCTGCACAAGATGAGGCGAACTCAGTGTACTACGGGAACAATAGAGCTTGTAGAGTTGTGCATGCTAGGAGGGGTCTTCAATTGGTTGTGATTCTTGTTGAATGAGATGATAAATGACATAGTGCAGGCCAAGGAGGAACCAAACTACAAATTCCACTACTCTTGGCTACTCGTCTTGATGTCATTCACCTTGTAGGCCAACCCGCCAGACTGTGAAAAAATTGATGTCCCACTACCTTTCCATGGCGCAAAGTACCAGAACTTTTGGGAAGACAAGAAAGACAAGATCTAGTAGAAGGATAACACCATCAAGTTCTTTTTTCATGCCTAGGTGCTGCATGATGTTATCCTCCGATCTCACTGAGTCCGGGCCACGGTGCACAGGTACGTGGCCTTCATCAATTTCCAAGCTGATGTGCATAACATGATTTTAGAGCTAAAGAAGGACTTGGAAAAAAAAGTACACCATGCTGGATTCATGGTCACAGATGAGGATGTGGACGCAATTGTCCAAGAATTCCCAGAGGAATGGTGTGACCCACTGGAAAAGCCGCTTCCTAAAGAGAAGAACCAAGAAGACGCACCAGCTTTCCAAGGTGCAAATGTTGGTGTGGGCGGTGATACTAGAATTGGCCAAGGAAATGATGGTGTCGACGATTAAGACAATCAATCATAAGAACAGGAAGAAGAAGAAGATAATTAAGGGGGCAATGGTGGCTCTGATCATGGTGATTTAGAGCACACGCCAATTTAAGAGAACGTTCAGAACCAAAAAAAAACACAACAACAAGAGGGCCAGTCACATTGCAAGAAGAGAGAAGTAGATAAAACTTCTAGCACAAACACATTGACTAAAGACGATATCCAGGAGCTAGAAAATGTTGTCGCTAAGGTCACATAGGATAGCCTCGCAATTTTGAAGACCCAATAGGTCAACATAGCTAACCAATTTGGGAACCACCTGAATAAGTTGATAGATTCCATTAACGAGGTCAAAGCCACTATTTAGGATGAGACATATGGTGTCGATCCCAACGTTCCATTATCCACACAAGAACTAGTGTTGCCAATCGAAGTAAAAATTTTGGGGCGCACACTAGAAACAGGGACAAAGACAACATAATTTGATGATATTAATAGTCTACAGATATAATTCTCCAAGCTATCCTTGAGTCAAGTCTATGAAATATAACAGGAAGCCGTGTCGAAAATACGGCTAAGGGAAAATGATGTTTCCTATTAGGAAACCAAACAACAGAGGAAGGAAAAGGTGCACAAGGCCCTCCTTAAGGAAAAAGAGCAGGAACTTCAAGGGCATATTTCTCTCATTGCAAATAAGGAACAAGAAATCATGGTGCATGAGAAAATCCGCATTGCATTAGCCGAAACGATTTAAAGTGCGATCATAGAGTTCCCACCTAAAGTGGGCCGCAAATACAAGGATTGAGTAGCTAAGGTTTCCTGACTGGTGCAGACTGCAATAGAACTGAAGAAGCATGTTGAAGAGCTTCAAGCAAGGAAGGTGCTGAGCACAACTCTTGAGGTGCTCAAGGAGTGAAGAAGAGCAGCGTATGAGTCTACTGGGAAGATCAGTGAAGGAGAAACATTCTGCACTAAGGTAGTAGAAGTCGTTTCCACGTTATGGGAAGCGCTTTTGGAAGATGTGACTGTAGAAATTATAAGGGAGAACATGCGCAAAGCTGAGGAGAAAATCGTTGTGGAAAAGACACATATGAAGAAGTTGTCATTTCAATATGACCAAGATGAATGAGAACAAACAAATGCAGCAGGAAGTCCAGGCTATTCATGACCAATAGCAGACTAGGGAAGAAGAAGTTGAGGTAGACCAGTCAAAAGCAACGCAGATCACAGTTCTGATTCATCCATTGCATCAGAAACATGGAAACATTACACAGTTAGTAGAGGCATGTCCATTGGAACATATCAATTCTGACCGAGTGCAACAGTTGGCCACACAGGAAGAAGAAGCAATAGAGGAAGTTGCTAGGGTGAAACATATGGTGAAGAAATTTCAGGACAACATTGGTCTTTTGGCGAACCTGGCACCAGAGACATAAGTTTTGGGGGGATAAACATGACGTTTTGCAGCAAGAAATTTTAAGGGAACTTCCCATTTTTCTTAGTGGCTCGGGAGGATCCACATGTGAGTGTTGGGTGCCTGTTGGTCCAAGAAAAGTGCACAAGGAAGAAGATGCCATGCAAGTAAAGGAAGGAAAGTTGTGTGCGTGACTAGGAGGAAAGTAGGTTGTGAAGGAAGCGAAGGAACTGGAATAGAAGGATAGGACAAGCACATGATGGAAGAAAGGAAATATTTCAAGCATGCAGGTGGGTAACGCCATAGCCAGTGACAAGTCAGGATGATTGTGGCTTCTAAAGATGCTGTAAGCCAGCAGACAATGCATGTAGGAAGGAATATTTGTAAGTTAAGCCGATAGTTCCTTGTGTTAGTCCATGATATCTTGTAACCATTTTTTAGGGATGATTACGACCTGTAACCGATGAGCAGTATGTAGTCAACCCTACATGGTCCTATAGAATATATAAATAGGAAGAAATCGCTCTATATAAGGGTTTTTCATTCATCATTGTTGGTGGTTTATTAGTTTTTCATTTTCCAAGTCACTCAGTTTTGTTAAGGAAGTTAGAGTTAGAGGAAAATAAGAATGAGAGAAGAGTTTGGTAGCAGTAGAACACGATTGAGCCGCGGATCTTGCACCTGTGTGCGCAGAATGCTAGAAGTAGAATGAATATGCAGCTAAGTGAGAAGACAGTATGTAGAAGAGTTGATCCAAGCCGTGTGTGGATAAATAGGAGTAGATAGAAGAATAAACTAGATAGAATGAGAGAAAGAAGATTCAGTCAGAAAGACATATCATAAGATTAGTCTGCAAGTCGCAGACTGCAAGGTGCTATATCCATTTCTCATGCCAGATGAAGAGCACCTTGGTGGTTTTTACTAGATCGGTTTCCACGTTATTTCATGTGTTGAATGATTGATTGATGTTGAATGTTTATGTGAATGTCAAATATCTGCTTACGGTATGTTGATGAGTTACTATTGAATGTATGGCGCCATCTTACGAATCAATTAATGAATTATTTTTTAAGCATTTCTGGAATGTTGTGAATAATTTTATGGCTAATCTCTTAAGTTAAAGCATAAGTTTTACACTACCTGTCAGTACAAGGAATCAGCTACGTCGCACAAGTTGTGCCAGCTGCTAAGGGTAAGGACATAGTCGTGTCGCGTGCGCGCTAACATACAGTTGTGCCCAATCCCGTAGTAATAGACTCCATCGTCTTGTTTCCTTTGTCAAGATCCTTGGTCGCGTGCCAAGGGACTATAATCCCTCGCCAACTGTGGAAACATGGTTCTGGCAGTTACCCATTAGATATCTGGAGTGAGACTGTGCCTACATCACGGGTGTTGCTGACTAAGATTTCTTTGTCGGTCATATGTCTTGTGGTTTATTGTTGGTATTGTGGTGTTGTTAAACAGCTGGTCGAGACAAGAAGGAGAAAGAGGCCAACACAATCAAAAGTTTGTTTCTATATTTCATGATTGTAAAAAGGGTTATAGGTTGGAAGCTTGACTAGATAAATATGTTTTAAAAGTTATCAAACATAACTTCAAAATTGGTTCTTTAGTTCTTATTGATTATGAAGTTAGTTTATATAAGTTTAATGATTTTAATCCACTTAGAAATCAACTTTTTTATTCATGTTTTTCTCATTCTAATGAACAAAGTAGATTATCTAATGAAATATTAGGGTAGTTGAATTATGGTAAAATGCAAATCTTATCTAAATTGTACTTGGCATACCTTTAATTTCTTCTAGTAATGGTGTTTGTGAAGGTTGTTTGCTTGGTAAAGATCATAAGGAAATGCTTGATAACTATAAAGATTGGCATACTAAAGAACCATTTTAAGTAATTCATAATGATAATTGTTGTCCTCTTGAAACTCCTTTTTTCTTGCATTCTATTTTCTTATTTTTATTAATGATTATGTTAGAAAATATTGGGTTTATTTTTGGAAACATAAAAGTGAAACCTTTGGTATATTTAAAAAATTTAAATCCATGGTTGAAAATGAATTCGGTAAATTTATTAAGACTTTGAGAAGTTATAGTGGTGGATGATTCACCACAAATAATTTAATGCATACTTATCTAAGCATGGAATTCAACATCCAAAGACTATTCTTTATAAACCTCAAAGAAATTGGTAGATGAAAGGAAAAATAGAACTTTGGTTTAAATGGATAGACATATGATTTGTTCTTGTTGGTAATAACTCCCGATTGATTAATCTATTCATGGCTAAGCATTCATTTATACATTCAGGTGACGGTTTATTTCACCTTCCGTCTAGCCTTTTCGGCTTCCAACTATTCCTATTTATTTATTTACAATATTATAATCCCTAACGGATTATATTCTAACAATCCCCCTCTTAATCCGAAGGGGTGTTTGTAAGTCCGAGCATGTTTCTGAACCTTTCAAACTTTTCTCGTCCAAGCGCTTTGGTGAAGATGTCTGCAACTTGATCATTTGTGGAACAATGTCGAAGATGGACTGTCTTGGCCTCTACATAATGTCGAATCAAATGATACTTTGTGTTGATGTGTTTGGTTCGATCATGGAATCTAGGATTCTTAGCCAGCTTGATTTAATAAGTATTGTCGACCAACAATGGAGTGGAGTTCTCTTGTTTTTCTTGCAAATCTTCAAGTATCTTCCTGAGCCATACTATTTCTTTCGTTGCTTCAGCTGCAGCCACATATTCTGCTTCTGTTGTTGAATCTGCTAGAACTGACTGTTTGTGAGATCTCCATGAAACAACTGCTGATCCAAGACTCATAGTGTATCCAGAAGTTGATACTCCTGTCTCCTTATCGCCATCAAAGTCTGAGTCTGAGTACCCAATAAGTTTGAAGTCATCCACTTTAGAGTACTTGAGTCCAATGTCTTGAGTCCCCTTCAAGTATCTTAGAACCGTCTTTGCGGCTGACCAGTGTCCTTCACAAGGTTTATGCATGAACCTTGAAAGTATGCCAACAACATAAGAAATATCTGGTCTAGTTGTTTTTAGGTAGATAAGACTTCC